>CATKHJ010362086.1:0-45150 GCA_949750685.1 Vernicia montana | reverse complement strand
TGAACAGATTATGTTTTTTTTCTTAGTTTTGCCTTGATTTTAGCTGACTTGTATAGCTGTAAATGCGTATAGCTGTACTTTCCATATATATAGTTTCCATGTAAAGATAGCAGATTTCTATTTAATGGAATTCTCACAATGGTGAGAGGCATTCGGTCAATCTGATATGGTATCAGAGCTTGTGTTCTAAACCTAAAGTTCACACGTTTTCCAGATTTGTTATTTTCTTGGTTCTGACTCTTGGGGCTCTTGGTTTTGACCCTTGGGGCTCTTGGTTCTGATCCTTGGGGCTCTTGGTTACTAACCCTTGGGGCTCTTGGTGTCTAACCCAGTTTTGGGTTCTCGTTCTTCCTGGTGGTTGTGGCAACACACTTGTGGTGCTATCTTGGAGGTTTTCTTTGGGATTCTTTGGTGCTGGACTCTTGGAGATCTTTGATTCTTGATCCTCCCAGGTTATTTGGAGATTTTTTCTCAATTTTAGGCTTTGCTATAGTGTTTTTTTTTGTTCTTTCTATTTCACAATGACTAAAGAAAATTCTATTGTCCGTTTCAATGGGAAGAATTATCCTAGTTGGGAGTTTCAATTTAAAATGTTTGTGAAAGGAAAAGAATTGTGGGGACATATTGATGGGACATCTTTAGCTCCCAAAGACATCAATGAACTTGGTACATGAGAGGCAAAAGATGCTTGCATTGTCTCTTGGCTATTGGGCTCCATTGAACCACATATGGTGAACAACTTGAGGTCATTTTCTACAGCCAAAGAGATGTGGGAATACCTAGGGCGGATCTATAATCAAGACAACAATGCACGTCGTTTTCAGTTGGAATTGGAGATAGCAAATTTTAGTCAAGGTAACTTTTCTGTTGAGCAATATTATTTTGGTTTCTTGAACTTATGGAGCGAATATTCGAGTATTATACATGGTAAGGTACCCAAGGAGGCGCTGTCTGCACTTCATACAGTTCATGATGAGAGTAGACATGATCAATTTTTGATGAAACTAAGGCCAGAATATGAGGCTACATTGGCTTGGTTATTAAACCGAAATCCAGTTCCTACATTGGATGTTTGTCTTGGAGAGTTGTTAAGAGAAGAACAGAGATTGGCTACTCAAGCAGGAATGGGACAAGAGAGACTGAATTCATATATGGTGAATGTTGCCTATGCAACCCAGGGAAGAGGAAGAGGAAAAGGAAAATGTCAAATTCAATGCTATAGTTGCAAGGAGTTTGGCCACATTGCTACCAATTGCACAAAGCCATATTGTAATTATTGCAAGAAACATGGGCATATCATTAAAGAGTGTTCAATCCGTACTCAAAATCGATAAGCACAAGCCTTTCAAGCTACTGTCCAAACTACACCAATGGCACAATCTTCACCTATTGTAGCTCTGACAGTCACTACAACAAGCACTAGTCTTGCTGCCCTCACTCCTGAGATGGTTTAACAAATGATCATTGCAGCCTTATTTGCATTTGGACTACAAGGTAACGGTAAGATAGTCTCCTCATCTTGATTTGTTGATTCAGGTGCTTCTAATCACATGACTAGTAAGTCTAAATCATTGGTTATTGTTCGAAGCTATAATGGTCGTCAATACATTCAGATTGACGATAGGAGTCACTTAATTATTAGTGCAATTGATGATCTTGGGCCTTCCTTTCAAAATGTGTTTTTGTCTCCTGAGTTATCTGATAATTTGATTTCAGTTGGACAACTAGTGGATAATAATTGTAATGTTTTCTTCTCTCGTGGTGGATGTCTTGTGCAGGATCAGGTCTCGAGGAAGGTGATCGCGAAGGGGCCTAAAGTGGGGCGATTGTTTCCTCTACGGTTTTCTATTCCTTGCAATTTATTTTTGTCTTATAGTATTGTAAACAATCATAGTGAAATTTGGAACAAACGATTAGGTCATCCCAATTCTCTTATTTTACATCATTTATTTAAGCATGGTTTTCTAAAAAATAAATATTAGATTTCTGCTCATGGCTTGTCTATTGATTGTACTTCTTGCAAATTTGGCAAAAACAAAATTATTCCTTTCCCTATGCATGGTAGTCGTGCTTCCAAATATTTTGATGTTATCCATAGTGATGTATAGGGTATTACACCAGTTGCTTCACATACACATTATAAATAATTTGTGACGTTCATTAATGATTACAGTCATTTTACTTGGGTGTATTTCCTTCGTTCTAAGGGCGAGTTGCTTCATGTTTTTGAGACCTTTATTGCTTACCTTGAGACACAGCTTTCTACTTGTCCTAAAATTTTGAGATCAAATAATGGTGGTGAGTATACGTCTCATGCTTTCCAAGCCTTTTTACAGCAAAAAGGCATTATTTCTCAATGTTTTTGCCCTTATACACCTCAACATAATGGTATGGCTAAACATAAGAATCGTCATCTATTAGATGTTGTTCAAACTTTGCTTTTGGAGTCTTCTGTTCCTCCTAAATTTTGGGTGGAAGCTTTGTCCACTATTGTCTAACTAATTAATTGTTTGCCATCTCAAAATTTGGGCTTTGAGTCACCATATTATCGTCTATTTGGTTTGCCTCCTAGTTATCAAAACTTACATACATTTGGATGTGTATGCTTTGTACATCTACCTCCTCATGAACATCACAAACTTGCTGCTCAATCTGTCAAATGTATTTTCTTGGGATACAATATGCCTCTCTCTTTATTATTCTTATTAAGTTTTGTAAAGAAAACGTTGAAGATAGAAAATGAAAGGAGAAGTAGCATTAATAAGTTTTATTAATTTTAAGTTAGTGGAATACTAATTTAGGCTAATAATGATTGGCTTTTGTGGCTTGATAATTCTTATCTGGCCACCTCACTCTAAATGCATCATTATACATATATATATTTTTCCTTTTCTTATCCTTTCTTTGCCAACTTTTATATATAAGAAAAGGAAAATATATATATATATATATATATATATATATATATATAGAGAGAGAGAGAGAGAGAGAGAGAGAGAGAGAGAGAGAATTCTACCAATTCTTTTATTTTCATTTTCATTTCATTTTATTATTATTGTTAACATTATCATTATTATTAGTTTCTAAGTTATATATATTTTTATTAACTTTTTACAATTTCTACAAAATATCCAATATATATATATATATATATATATTCTAATTACTAGTCAACTTAAAATTAATTATTTTGTTTAGCCAATTTCTAAAATTTTCAATAAATTCTCATATCTAGAATTTATTTTTACACCTTAATTTATTTATACTAGTCTAAAATGAAACTTTACACTTCAAATCTTAACCCAAGGTCTTAATTATACAATTCTATAAATTTTATGAATTAGAACACACTACTATTAAGCACATCTAATGCAACTGGGTTAACAAACACCTGAGGTATTACGAAGACGGGTTGAGGAGCTCGGTATGACGAGGATGAATTGAGAACTCGGTAGCAAGTCTAAGGATGTCTGTTAGGCTTACGAGGAGAGCTAATAGGCTCATCACTGTACAGTATTAGAAAGTGTATAGAAGTTAAGTCTTTGCTAGAAAGTGTATGTGGAGTTACAAGTGCATAAGTATTTGCATGGCTTAAATTGTAAGATATTTACCTATCACTAAACAGTTCTTTTCATAAACAGTTCTTTTCAAAAATTGTATGGACCAAATTTGAAGTTACCTTTCTAATGCAAATTATCTTTCCATGATTAATTATTGACCAACTTTATGTCATTCAAAGACTATATATTATTATTATTATTTCTTTTCTATATAAAGACACATAAGACTATTTCAGATACCATACAACTTGTAACGCTCATTACATATGTGTAACACTCGTTACGAATTGTTCACGATAGTGAATTTCCTCTATATTTCAAATTTGATTTTTTGACCACTAGTAGTAATGAACGTTACACTTTGGTAACAGACTTTACGACTCGGGAACTATAAATACAGGGGTATGTTGGTCCAAGATATGAAATTTAAGCCTTTTCTTCATTTTTTTTAAGCTTCCAAAAGTTTCTACACCCTTTTAAACTCCTTTATTTTTCCTCTAAAGCCTAGATTCTTCATTTCTTCTCTAAGATCTCAAGAGAAGCTCAAGGATTCAAAGAGAAATTTCCTTCCTTCTTTCTTTTCTTTGGAAAAGCTTTTAGTTAGAAAAGGGAAAATCTTTGAGGCAAGTCTTTTAATCTTTTGAATTTCATTTGGGTTTAGTTTGATTAGGGCTAAATCATAATAGATGAGTTAAATAAAGAGTATTAATGGTATTTAATGCAAGGAATGAGTTTTATTGAGTTTAAATTTATGGAAACCCTAAAAATAAGTTTGGTTTTGTATGGCTATGAGATATAATAGCTAACAAGGGATAAAAATTAAGAATTCATGGTTTGATTTGAGGAATCAAACTTTAGGGTTAAGGTTCCAAGAATCATAGTTAATAATTTGACTTGGGGATTCATGTATAGGTAAGGTGAGCCAAGGAATTGATGAGTCTCATGCAAGTTAAGGTGAATTGAGCTTAAATTGAGAGATTAAAGCAAGTGAAGTAAATTATGAAATGTGTTAATGCATGATAACCTACTATGATTCATTCATGTTTGATTTCTACTAGTTCTACATTTCTTAAAAACACTAATATTATTCTTTTTCTTATGAGCTCGGCCTTGGAGCTACTACTGTTGATAAATATTTTATTTGTTCATAAAAGCCACTTGTGTCGAAGCCATGTTTACTGATGAATGACAAGGCCATTTGGGTTAACTTATGTTTATGATTATGATCCTACTGAATCGTTACCAAAGCTTATGACCATGTTATGATAGAACGCCTTAACTAATGGAGGGAAAATTCCATTAAATTGTGTGCACCAATTACTCGACTGATAGGATCTATAAATAACGTTAGATTGAACTGAGATCTCATACTGTTTGAGACTTTTAGGGTTTGCAGTGAAATCTCATCCATTAGATCTCCCACTGTTATTGAGACTTATAGGGTTTGCAGCCTAATCCCTACCCATTTGATCTCCTACTGTTATAATATGATATTGAGACTCGCGATATTATGGTTATGTTAACCCGAGTTATCGTACTGATGTTTGTTTTTGTCAGAACGAATTGTTCCCTTGGTGCCTGTTTGTCTTCGGCACGTAATATGATTATTCATAACCATTTTGTTAATATGAATATAATTATGTTTACAACCTTAATGTTCTTTCATGAAACTCTTGTATTGGCTATTCCTGTATGAACTCCAAAGCATGACATGCATTTCATAATTTACTGAGCAGACGGCTCACCATATCGTCTATGGATTTCAGGTGTAAATTAGAAGATGATAGACGCTGGGTAGACAAAACTTATTGATCATCCTTATCCATCAAAAAGCTACAATGTATATATTTATGTTTATAGATTGTGTTTTGTTAATGTTTAAATCATTGTATCTTCATCTTAGATGCTTCGTAGTATAAAAGAGATGTTTATATTTGAAATTATATGAATCACCTTTAATAGAATGAAAAATATAATATATAGTGATGAGGGACAAAAATGGCCAATAATATGGTGGGCCTAAATTAATTATAAGGCCCACTATATACAATATTAATACAGGATATGAGAAGATGAAGACTAGATACAAAGTCCCAAAAGGGAAAAGCCCAGAAGGCCATTCTCTACCGCATTAAGACGAAGATACCACTTTGCCATGTACCAAAAGATCTTCGCCCTCCTTGCAATAAATGCAGCTTGTTTAGTAAGTTTCATTAAGAAAACTGAGATCACAAAGTACTTACGTCACATTGCTTTTGTCATAAGAAATTTATACTTATGCGGAGTACCCACACCTATTTCTACACTGACTACCTGTTATTTGACAAGGACAAGGACAAGTGCAGATCTTATCTTTCAGAGCCTAAAATACCGACTCCATCAAATCAAAAGGTATATCACCTTTCCCTATTTACCCTTTAACCTAAAGGACTTGGGGCCTATAAAAAGAAAGAATTAAATCATAAATAAGGTCAGATTGAATTCACTACATTTTCTTATCTCCTTTCTTCTCACAAATATAAAACTATTACTAACTTAAACGTCGGAGGCTCTTCGCCAGGTAACCAGCCTGGCCCTATCGACTTTGTTCATTTATTGCAGGATTATTGGATCAAAGCCCAACAACAAAGATTCAGCCCAAAATAAAATACTTGTTGATTTAATACTCATCAAATTGGCGCCGTCTGTGGGGAACGTTGGTTGATCTCTTTGTTAAAATCAAAGCAACCATGACTCGCTCTAACCCAAATGATGTTCTAAGCCCTACTCACTCTCAATCATCCCCTCCACCCATAAACACTCAAACTCCTCCAACCATCAATTTAAATGCTTCCTTACAAGCACTAAGTACATTAATAACCCAACAAACCCCTCCTGGTCCTAGTACTACTCCTCATACTACCTCTAACCCAGACCTCACCCCTGCGCTACAGCTTTTAAATGTTCTTACCTCTGCTATACAAGCTACTCAGCAACAACAGCAAACACCTCTAGGTCAAAATGACAGTTTTGTTCCTGAGACAATGCAGAAGGGGACAACTCGACAACTGAATTTTGAGGGTCAGACTGGGAAAGATCCCATACTGATTAAAGATCATGTAGTAATGAGAGGAGCAGGAGAGAGAATAAGATCAGAAGTAGCACGTGCAGAAAGAGGAGACTTGCCAATAGAAGATGAAGATACAGAGCCTGCAGGGATATCTCCGCCTAGGAGAGAACATCTGCATAGGCATGATAGAGGTAGACATGATAGAAGAAGGTATGATAGAGAAGACAAATGTTCTCATCATTATGATAGAGATGATGCGGAGCAAAATGGAAGGAAGAATAGTCAAAGAGGGGAGAGATCTAGAGAGAAGGATAATCTGGATGGACATTCTAGAAGAAAGGAGCGAAGAAGTAATGAATATGAATCCAGTTCTTCTTCGCTTAAGGGAAACCAGGGAGCAACTAGTCAAAGAGAAGAAGTAGAGATAAGAAACAGATTGAACAAATTTTTAGAAGAATTCGCTAAAGATGGAAATCAAAAGGGAATAGATAAAAGTCTGAAACTGGCCCTAAAATCCCCTTTTGTTAAATCCATCGAAAATTGCCATATACCTGGAAAATTCAAACCACCTTCGCTTAAAAAATATAATGGCGAGGTAGATCCCAGAGTCCATATCATGGATTATAAACATGTTGTTGAACTTCAGACAATGAGTGACGAAGCACTATGTCGAGCTTTTCGAAGTTCATTGGAGGGCGCAACAACTAGATGGTTTGATTCATTAAAGGAGGAGAGTATAGCCTCCTTTGGTCAGTTGGCGACCGCTTTTATGCATCGCTTTGCCTCCAGCATTCCAGTAGAGAGAAAGACTCAGTATCTTGAATCAGTTACACAAAGAGAGAATGAGCCTTTAAGAGATTACATGGCTCGGTTTAACAGGGAAGCTCTCAAAGTTACTCAACTTGATCAAAACAGAGCTGTCGAAGCTTTGCAAAATGGTACATCTCATACTGATTATTTCAAAGCGTTATATAGACACGCTCCTCAAACCTTAGAGGATGCTATGGGCATAGCACAGAAATACATCAGACAGGATGATGCCCTCGCCTTTATCCACTTTTCAAAATGAAGAAAGACAGAGGTAGAAGTGCACCTTAAAAAAGTAGCAAAGTCCAAGAAGGGAGAAGTGAAAGAAGTAATAAGTGGAGGAAACAAAGTATCAGGAAGGAAGGGTGGAGGTCAAAACCGAACAAATAAAGCTCCACTTGATTTTGACATGAGCAAATTTACGCCTCTAAAGGCTAGTCCAGCAGAGATATTTGCTACATTTAAAGATCAAAATATATGGATTCGACCACAGCCTATGTACGCCCCGCCAAACAAGAGAGATAGAAGTAAGTTTTGTCTCTTTCATAATACTCATGGGCACAATACCAATGATTGTAGACAGTTACTTGAAGAAATTGAAAGGCTGATAAACCGAGGATACTTAAGCAAATTTGTGATGAAGAATGGTGAAGATAAGGCAGGTTCTAGTGGAGACAAAGGGAAACAAGTGGTAAATGATGGGTCCACGGGCGTTATCCATTGTATTACTAGAGGGCCTGCAGAGGTTATTGTAAGCAATAACAAGACGAAGGCCTTAATGAGAAGAATAAGGGAGCCCAAATTTGTGTATTATAACAAAATGAAGGTCGGCACTGAAAGACTTGATGGAAGTACACTTCGCATTCCACATGCGGACCCTCTAATCATCCAGGCTATCATTACAAACTATGTAATGAAGCGAATCCTTGTAGATGAAGAAAGTTCAGTCAATTTATTAACAGCTGATGCTTATAACAAAATGGGATTCAAAAAAAGTGACTTAGAGGAAGTATGAAGTCCAATCCGTACCTTAGATGGAACAAAAATCCCATCTGTTGGAGTAGCGAAGCTGCCGTTTACTGTAGGTATAGCTCCTGATAGTATAACGGTAATGGCTACTTTTGTTATAATCAGAATGCAACTTTCTTATAATGCCTTACTTGGTCGACCATTGTTGTATGAGTTGGATGCTTCCACCAACATAAGGCATCTTAAAATGACAATCCCGAAGTTAGAAGGGGGTGAATTCTGTATCTATGGTATACAAGAGCAAAGTGAACTCAAAAAGGAGAACAAGAAGGCAAGGAGAGATTCGGCTACAGCACAAGTCGAAGAGGTAGCAGTGACGAAAATAACTACCTATATACCAGAACAACGAACTGAACCAGTTGAGGAGCTAGAAAAAATCCTGGTAGAAGAAGAAGAACCTGAGAAATTTTTGTTGATTAATTCCTCTTTGGAAAAAAATCAAAAAAGTAAGGCAAGTCAGTTATTATTGACTAATATTCATAGTTTTGCCTGGTCTTCAGCAGAAATTGGGGGGGGGGGGGGGGTGAACCCTGAGGTGATTACCCATCAATTGAATGTAAATCCTGCTTATAGACCAGTCAAACAAAAGAAGAGATGCTTTGGTCCAGAGCGACAAATGGAGAAGTGGATAAGTTGATGAAAGCATGATTTATAAGAGAAGTTCAATACCCATAATGGTTAGCTAATGTGGTGTTGGTAAAGAAAGCAAATAGATCATACAGAATGTGTGTGAATTTCACAGATTTGAATAAAGCTTGTCCCAAAGACTCCTTTCCTTTACCTATGATAGACAAGCTTGTAGACTCCATAGCAAGGTATGGTTTCTTATCTTCTCTTGATGCGAAGCAGGGGTATCATCAAATAAAAATGCATTTAGATGATGAAGAGAAGACCTCATTTATAACAGAGAAAGGCATTTACTGTTATACCCCAATGCCCTTCGATCTGAAAAATACTAGAGCTACGTATCAACGCCTTGTCAACATGATGTTTAAAGAACAATTGGGTAAGAATCTTGAAGCATATGTTGATGATATGATAGTAAAAAGCAAAACTTTTGAACATCATCTCCGGGATTTGGCTGAAGTATTAAATGTGATGGATGCATATGGAATGAAGCTCAATCCTGAAAAATGTGCTTTCTTTATACAAGGAGGAAAATTTTTGGGATACATGGTTAGTGAGAAGGGGATAGAACCAAATCCAGATAAAGTAAAAGCTATCTTCAAGATGACAGCCCCTAGAAATGTCAAAGAAGTGCAGAGACTAACAGGGCGAATTGCAGCTTTGAGTAGGTTCATGTCAAGATCAGCTGAGAAATACCTTCCTTTCTTTAAAAGGTTAAGAAAATCTGCTACCTTTGAATGGACAGAGGAGTGCCAGAGTGCATTTGAGAAATTGAAAGCCTTTTTGAGCTTAGAACAACTTCTGAGCAGACCATTGCCAGGCGAAGAGGTTCTAATCTATCTATCTGCGTCTGATAAAGCGATTAGTAATGTGTTGATTAGGGAAGAAGGGTCAATTCAAAAACCCATCTACTATTTCAACAAAGTTCTTCAAGGAGCGGAGTTAAATTATTTGTCAATAGAGAAGCTGGCATATACTTTACTTCTCTCCGCCAGAAAGTATAAAGTATATTTGCAAGTTCATCAAGGGATAGTGGTGACAGATCAACCATTACAAAAAGTCTTGCACAAACTAGAAACATATGGGAGAATGCTTTGTTGGTCAGTAGAATTGGGACAGTATGGGCTACAATTTAAATCAAGATCAGCAATCAAGGCGCAAGCCTTAGCAGATTTTATATTTGAATGTTCCTTCGACCCTGAACAAAAATCCAAAGAGCAGAACCTTGAAAATTCAATTCAGATAAAGAAGTCACCATCAAAATCTGAATCAAGTTGGGAATTATTTGTAGATGGGGCCAGTAGCAAAAAGGGAAGTGGCATTGGTATTGTAATGAAGAATACTCAAGGATTCCTGTTGGAATACGTTTTAAGGTTAGACTTTGAGGCTACTAATAATATTGCTGAATATGAAGCAGTAATCCAGGGGTTGCTTTTCTCAGACTGCCTTCGCCTAGAAGAATTAACAGTTTATAGTGACTCTCAACTGATGGTAGGACAGATAGAAGGAGATTTTAAAGCCAAAGTAGAAAATATGGCTCAGTATTTGTAGAAAGCAAAAACCATCATTCAAAAAATGAACAGTAAAGGAGTAAAATTGCAGTTTCAGAAGATCCTAAGGGGAGAGAACTATAGGGCTGATAGCCTTAATAAACTTGCAGGTATTCATCCAGTTGAAATCCCTCAGAAAATATTTATGGGATCCTTGGCTTTTCCCAGTACTCAAGAAGGAGGGAAAGTAATGGAAGTAGATGAAGAATCATGTTGGTTAGACCCAGTCAAAACTTTCTTGGAAAATGGCGGATTACCTGAAGGCAATACAGAAGCCAAGAAAGTAAAACGTCGAAGTGCTCATTTTTCCTTACATAACGGAGTCATTTATAAAAGAGCATTTTCTCTTCCTTGGTTAAGATGTCTGAGACCAAGTGAGGCTGAATATGTTTTTAAAGAGATACATGAAGGCTCCTGTGAAATGCATATAGGGGGAAAAATATTGGCAGCTAAAATAATCAGGCAAGGATATTATCGGCCAAGAATGAAAAGCGAAGCAATGGCCTTTGTTAGAAAATGTCCTTCATGCCAGAGATTTGATAGCGGCAAGCATATCCCAACAGTAGATCAGAGGCCTATATCTAGATCTTGGCCATTCGCTAAGTGGGGGATGGATATAGTGGGACCATTTCCCACTGCTTTGGGTCAGAGAAAATTCATATTGGTAGCAGTGGAGTATTTTTCCAAATGGGTCGAAGCTAAACCACTAGCTACCATTACTGCTGATAAGATAATTAACTTTTTATGGAGAAATATTGTATGCAGGTTCAGCATTCCATACCAGCTCGTTAGTGACAATGGAAAACAGTTCGATAATACCAAAGTGCAAGCCTTTTGTTCAGGACTTCACATCAAACAAAATTTCTCATATGTGGCTCATCCACAAACAAATGGCCAGACGGAAGTGACCAATTGAACAATCCTACAAGGGCTGAAACGAAGACTGGATGGATGTGGCCGAAGTTGGGCAAATGAACTCCATCATGTGCTATGGGCGTACAGAACAACTCTAAGACAGCCGACTGGAGAAACCCCTTTCAGTTTAACTTATGGGACTGAGGCAGTCATTCCTGTTGATATAGGTTTACCCAGTGGCAGAGTTAGTTATTGCGGAGATGAAGAAAATGATCAAGCTAGGAGGATAGACTTGGATCTCCTTGAAGAACTCAGAGAAATAACCAGTATCAGAGTAGCAGCTTATAAGCAGCAAGCTGCCAATTACTTCAACAAGAAAGTAAAGCATCGAGTATTTTCTGAAGGAGATTTGGTTATGAGATTTCTAGAAGCAACTGGAAAGCGCGAAGGAGTAGGCAAACTAGCGCCAAGATGAGAAGGTCTATTCATAGTTCAAAAGGTTATAGGTCCAGGTACTTATAAGCCTGTAACTATGGAAGGTGGCGAAGTTTCTTATACATGGAACATTCAACACCTCAAAATGTACTACCAATGAATAGCAATGAAAATATGCAAATTTCACAAAAATGTCTAGTCTTCCTTCTTAAAATAAAGAAAATTAATTAAAGTCCTAGTAAATCACTAGGCAAAAGTCCTGGTGAATCCAGGCGAAAGTCCTGGTGAATCGCTAGGCGAAAGACCTAGTAAATCGCTAAGCGAAAGTCCTAGTAAATCGCTAGGCGAAAGTCCTGGTGAATTTAGGCGAAAGTCCTGGTGAATCCAGGCAAAAGTCCTGGTAAATCCAGGCAAAAGTCCTAGTAAATCACTAGGCGAAAGACCTAGTAAATCGCTAGGCGAAAGTCCTAGTAAATTTCTAGGTGAAAGACCTAGTAAATTGCCAGGCGAAAGTCCTAGTAAATTGCCAGGCAAAAGTCCTAGTGAATCGAGGCAAAAGACCTAGTAAATCGCTAGGCGAAAGTCCTGGTAAATCCAAGTGAAAGTCCTAGTAAATCGCTAGGTGAAAGACCTAGTAAATCGCTAAGTGAAAGACCTAGTAAATCACTAGGCGAAAGACCTAGTAAATCGCTAGGTGAAAGACCTAGTAAATCTCTAGGCGAAAGTCCTGGTGAATCCAAGCGAAAGACCTAGTAAATCGATAGGCTAAAGACCTGGTAAATCTCTAGGCGAAAGACCTAGTAAATCGTTTGGCGAAAGTCCTGGTGAATCCAGGCGAAAGACCTAGTAAATCACTAGGCGAAAGTCCTAATAAATCGCTAGGCGAAAGTCCTGGTGAATCCAGGCGAAAGATCTAGTAAATCACTAGGCGAAAGTCCTGGGAAATCCAGGCGAAAGTCCTAGTAAATCGCTAGGCAAAAGTCCTAGTAAATCGCTAGGCGAAAGACCTAGTAAATCGCTAGGTGAAAGTCCTAGTAAATCACTAGGCAAAAGTCCTGGTGAATCCAGGCGAAAGACCTAGTAAATTGCTAAACGAAAGTCCTGGTGAATAGCTAGGCAAAAGTCCTAGTAAATCGCTAAGCGTCTTGGTAAATCCAGGTGAGAGTTCAATATTACAAGTAGCGAATCATCTAAATAAAAAGCTCAAAGAAAAATAAAGTTTACAAGAACGATCAAATGTAAACATAAAAAGATAGAAGGATTAATTATTCTTATTTTTATGTAAAAATTTACAAATACAAAAATTGTATTATATACAAAAGAAAGAAAAAATTAAATCTCTGTTGGAGGAGGATTTGTCGAAGGAGGCTCGTTCAAGATAACATCTACACTGAGGTTCAATGAAGTTATCAGAGCAGCCGAAGCATCCAAATCAGTTGAAGGAACAACAAAAGCAGTTTCAGTAAGAACAATCAAAGAGACAACGGGAACATCCTCAACTACTTCGACTTCAACCTCTTCACCAATGTTGCTATCACCTTCCAGTTCTGATATTAGGGAAGCAACCTGTGCTGTCTCTTTTTCCAAAGAGGGAAAGCTTTCTGGATCAGGCACATCTTCTCCTTCCTTGGTATCTTCACAAAAAATAGAAAAGTCTGGAACAGGAGGTTCCTCATCTATTTCCATTTCGAATACTTTTTCTAGCACACCTGGAAAGAAGACTGCTGCATCTTGAAGAGCATTATTATAATATTGTGCAGCTACCTTATAAGAGTGATAGGTGATGATTTGGTCAAAGATGTCGAAAGATAAGAAGTCCCTGATGGCTCTCTTCCTGGCCTCCTCAGACTGCCTATGTTGTTCCTCAGCCATTTGAGTCCTCTTCGAAGCTTGCTCATAAGAATAAGCAGACATTCGGAGCTCCCCCTGCACTTTTTTGAGATTTTGGCGAAGACCAGAAATCTCTTCTACTTCAAGGGCGAGCTCTTCATTGTGTTTTTTCAAATCCTTTAATTTGGTAGTAAGGTCAAGAGCAGACTTTTCCTTTTCAGCAATTATTTTATCCTTTTTTACCAAAGACAAGTCTCTCTCAGCCAAAGTAGATCGAAGAGCTTCTCAGCTTTTTGATAGGTTTCATTGCTTATTTTTAGCTAAGCCTCCATGTTGGCTCGTTCTTTCTCCAACAAGGCACTCCTTCATTTTTCCTCCTCCAAAGAAGTTCTGGCTGCAAGCAGTTCCGCCTCCAGTTTAAGACAAGCTTATTACCTCTCCTCAGTAGCTTTCCTAGCAGTGTCATAGTAATCCTCCAGGAGGCCTAATTGAGTGCGAAGCTAATCTGAGTCTAGAATTGCCTGCATAAAATCTTGATTAGTTGGATTCAAAGGACAATTTATTCAGAAATTAATGAGAAAAAAGTATTTACTTCTTTAAGTATTTGCTGATGCCTATCCAAAGCCTCTCCAGCAGACTTTAATAAAGATGTAGGAGCAGGCCGAAGGAAGGAAAGAGGTACTGCATAAACTACCGGTAATGGAACTCTAGCAGTAACCCTTTCACTCGCATCAACATGCTCCTCAACTCGTTGTCACTTAAATGGAGGTTCAGAAGAGTCAGAAAGAGTTGCTGAAGAAGAACTGGGCGAAACTGCCATTCTTTTTCCTCCCTGCCAAAAATTCCTTTATTGTTAATTTCTTTTTTGGAAGTTTGGCAGGGAGAAAAGTTGTCTTTATTTGTGGCTCCTCCAGATTGATTGTGGGAACTGGGGAAGAATTGATTATTGGAGACGATAAAGGAACTGGAGAAAGTTGATGCGACTCCAAAAGATGAGGAATAGTAATTGGCTCTGAATCTACAATAACGAAAATGTCAAATATTAGCAAAACTAATATATTAAAGAAAACGAAAGAAATATGAAATAAATGAAGCAAATTGCCTTCTAGAGCCAGCTGTTCTTCAACAACCGAAATCTTCTCAGGTGAAGGATAAAGGAGGCGAAGTCTGGTAAAATCAGGCGAAGAGGTCTTCTTCGCCACATATCTCTCCCACGCCAATATTTCTAAAGCAGTGGGAGGTCTTTCAGCCTTAATACTCCTCAACCATTTTATTTTATCATTCTCGGGTATCTTAAAATCAGAATCACTCAAAGATGTTAAAATAAAAAGGCGAGGCAGAAGTAAAAGTGATAGAATTGTTAGTTATACCTTTTCCAGATTTCGATCCAAGTAAATCCTTCGCCAGTGAGGCCAGCTTGGCATTAAAAGCCTCATCATCAGCAACATCCTCCAACTACCTCTCGAGATCCCCCAATTTCTCCGTTGCGCCGAAGTTATGAGCAAAGACCTCCAAGACACTTGGAAGAGGAGGACCTTTTCTCTTCGGCTCCTTTTGAATTGGAGGCATCCCCCTCTTTCCCTTATCGCCAAGAAGAAGAGATAAGGGAGGGGGAAGAGGAGGAACGACTCCGCCAGGGGGCTTGATGGATATTCTCGGGCGGAGAACAGTAGAAGGGCGAGGAGTATTGACCGGCACAGTTAGGTCAAAAGCCTTGACAAGTCTTTGCCTCGCTGCAGGTACCTCCCCTAGAAGTTTTTTAGTTTGTTTATTGGAGTCTTTAGCTGGCGGAGGACCAAAGTCAGCTTTGACCCGTACCCTTAACCTCCTGGTAGAGGGATCTATGATAGGCAGCTTAGAGGCTGGGATATAATCCCTTGGAGATATCCCCTCTGTCATCTTCAAAATATCCTGATAATGTTCAAGATTCTTTGCCTTAACTGCAAACGCAATGCAAAAGTTCAGAAAAAAAAAATACAGGTATGCATAATCTCGATAGGGGATATAATTATAAAAATTTTATGAATAAAAATGTACCTTGGACGTCCATGAGGCGTATTCTTGGGGTTGAATTTCCTTCGACATCTCTTAAATGTATAGCGGACCCCATATTCTCTGCATCATACACATATTTCTCACCGACGAGGGTCCTAAGGTCTTGTTTTTCGCTATTTGTCGATAGCTCTGGCCATTCACTTAGACCTTCGACCAGCAACAGCAGATGACCGGGAAATCCAAAGCCAGTTTATTTGGAGCCGAGACCATCAGTAATCTCGATTACTCTAAATTTTTTCTTCCAATCTTTTATTTTTCTGTCCTTGCCTATAAAAAGGCCCCTAAGGGACTTGGCGGAAGTCATATATACTCCAGGAGACCCCTGGGCACTCAGAAGGCGGAAGAAACATTGAAAGAGTCGAGCAGTGGGCTGAATCCCATAGGCGAAGCAGAGAACTTCGAAGTAATGCATATCTCTGATGGAATTAGGAGTCAGCATCATGGGATTGACTTGCAAATAGTTGAAGCACTCCACCATGAATTTTGTAGGAGGGAATAGGAGACCAGCCTCCAATTGATGATAGAAAATGATATAATGACTCAGATCTTTGGGGAGTGCGGCATTTGGGTCGCTCGAATAGACTCTCTCGTGGGATTGAGCAAGGCGAAAGATAAACTTCTTACTGAAGTCCAGGTTGTCGCTAAAAGCCGCAAATTCACAAATTCGACCAATGGGCTCAATTTCTCCCCAAACCTGGTTCAAGGTTTCTTGAAACTGAGCAGCGCTCACCCTGTCTCTCCTTGGATAAGTGTCCTTCTTTGGAGCCATTGAAATTTGAATGGGAGAAAGAGATAACTCTCGAAAGTTTTGAAGAAAGAAAGGAAGTACAAATAATTTCACAAATCAAAGAAAGCAAATAGGAGCTCTAAAGTGATGAATGGAGGGGTTTATATAGAGAAGAAACCCTTACCAACTGTCGCCCAATAATGAGAAAACCTAAAAGGCGGTTAGCAATTTGAAAATTTCTTGAAAATCGTACCAGTCTGAACTTATTTGATGCCACGTGTACATGCTTGTATTTGAAAAGATAGACATTTAATGAAAAGCTCACTCGACTGTCAAGCGCATTAAATGGGTTAAAGATAATTGATATGCCTCATATGACAGTTGTTGAAACATATTATGTAGTCAGTAAAAAGCACTTCGCCTTTGGCGAAATGGGTAAAGAATTCTTTCCACTATATTTGATACATTTTAGAAACAACATGGATCAGAAGATAAAGTGTTTCTATCGAAACTTTGTTAATGCTCTTCGCTTCGAAAGAAAAAGGGGGCCTCTGATGAGGGACAAAAATGATCAATAATATGGTTGGCCTAAATTAATTATAAGGTCCACTATATACAATATTAATGCAGAATATGAGAAGATGAAGACTGAATACAAAGGCCTAATAGGAAAAAGCCCAGAAGGCCATTCTCTACCGCATCAAGACGAATATATCACTTCGCCATGCACCAAAAGCTCTTCGCCCTCCTTGCAATAAATGCAGCTTGTTTAGCAAGTTTCATCAAGAAAGCTAAGGTCACAAAGTACTTACATCACATTGCTTTTGTCAGAAGAAAGTCATACTTATGCGGCGTATCCACGCCTATTTCTACATCGACTACTTGCCATATGATAAGGACAAGGACAAGTGCAGATTTTATCTTTCAGAGCGTAAAATACTAACTCCATCAAATCAAAAGGTATATCACCTTTCCCCATTTACCCTTTAACCTAAAGGACTTGGGGCCTATAAAAAGAAAGAAGTAAATTATAAATAAGGTCATATTGAATTCACTACATTTTCTTATCTCATTTCTTCTCATAAATATAAAACTATTACTAACTTGAACGTCGAAGGCTCTTCGCCAGGCAACCAGCCTGGCCCTCTTGACTCTGTTCATTTATTGCAGGATTATTGGATCAAAGCCCAACAACAAAGATTCAGCCAAAAATAAAATACTTTTTGGTTTAATACTCATCATATAGAATGATAATTGAAATGAAATGAAAAACTATGATTTCCTTATACATGTATGAGTAATATTAGGGATTGTATATATTGATCCAGGGTATGTTGATGATAGTATTTGATTATACAAATTTTCGATGGTCTTATTCATACTCATACCTTAGAATTATTGCCCTAATAAAATATAGGCGTGTCATTAAAGTAATACTATATTTTATTTTTCTCTCTCTTTTTTACTATTGATAATTGCATAAAAGAGATTACATTAGGTATTTTTTTATATCATTTTTCTCGACTTCATATATATATATATATATATAATCTTTCTATATATGATCTATATAAACTCATATTAGTTTTAGAGTATTAGAATTAATTATACTTTAAGTTACTAATTATTTTTATTAACATTTTTTTTTTTAATTTGGAGTACTAAAAAGTGTTTTTATTAAATTTCGGTGGTGATTTTTATTACTTTTTTATTTAATTTTAGTGTGAAAATAACTTTCGATAATTTTGTATATTTTTCTGGTCGAGTAATAATTGATGTTTAAACTTTATGAATAATGATGAATCCCATCTCCTCATCCTTAAAAAGCAAAAAAAAAAAAAAATCCTTTTGTGAATAAATAAAGAGTAGAATTAGTAGTAATATAATAAATAAAGAGCAGAATTAGTAGTAATACGATATGAAGAATAAAACATAATAATTTTTTTTTTATAACACTACTAGCACTATCAACATGCTACACAGTTTGTTTTTAATTATTATTTTTAACATCAAGTTCAATAATTTTCAATTCAATATTTGTTATAGTAAAATAAAAAAATAATGCAAGGATAAATAACAAATATAATTCAATCTCTTTATTAGATCATGCGTTACTATAAAATAAAACTATTTCAAATAGATATCAAACTTTTGGCTAAAATAAATGTCTTATATATAATTTTTCAGCGCTTAATATTTTTAAGTTTAATTGTATGGTGAAGCTGTTATAAGAATGTTAGCCTAGCTAAGTTGCCTTACTGCACCTACTGAGAATTAATCTCAAATAATTTTATAAAAAAAATGTCTTCATATATAAATAAATGTAATAAATATGAAAACAATAATATATAAATTACTAAAAAATATAAAAAAAAAAATTGTATTCCAAAAGTAAAAACGTAAAAATTAATGTATGATAAAATTGTCATGCAATAGACTATTGATGCATGAAAATATCCATTTAATACCATATGAAAAAAGATGTTTACGTTTATGCTTGTAATTATATATATATCACTAACTTATCTATCTGTAACAACAAATTGTAAAGAGCTTTTCATGAAGAAGACTGTTTAATTCAAATAGCATCATAATTAGAAACTCACCATAACATAGAGTGAATATGATTAAGTTAAAGAAAAAAGATAGTAAAAAAAAAACAGGATAGCAACTCACTGCAATGATCAAATTTTTGTGTATTTGGGAGGAAAATAGATTCTGGGTTTATTGCACAATAGAAAAATACACTACTATTAGGCTAAGCCTGCAAGTGCTGCAATAATCAAATATTAATTTACTAAAATAGTTGAATTTTTAAGAAGGGCAGAATGAGTTGAAAGAAGGCATAGAATGAATGTTGATGTCAAGAGGGTATAGACGGTATTGGATGTCAAGCTCCTTGAATATTTTCACCATTTCTTCCATTAAAATTGATCTCCTTTCATATCTCTCTCCCATGTCCTGATGATTTATTCTATGTCCTATCCACAATGCCACTCTCACTTTGCTCAAATCTTCGAATTCCTTTATTATAAGCATAGGATTTGGACACCAATGCTCTTTCTTGGCCTCAATGACACTGCAATGACATTCATAGAAAGAAAAAAAAAATTAATAAATGTCATAATATTTAGTGTCTGCATTAGATTATTTTTGGCAAACTGCTTTTGAAGGGGTGTTCAAAACTTAATAAATTATAATTTGAGAATAGTTCAAAATTTTCTATTCCAAATTATAATTCATCAAATTAAAACAGTAAAAAAATAAAATAAAACAAAAAAAAAAGAGATTAAAACGTAATTTTGAAAAGTAAGTCAAACTCAATGTTAAACAGAACTTTAATTGTTCTTATAAGAAAGATGGATAATTGAATGTTTTTACCTTATTATTCTTTGTTTCATAAGAGCAATTTTTTCTATTGGAGTAGATATATGGATGAAGAATTCAATTGCATCACCCATTTCAGGACTACGATAGAAGTTGCCAATGGCTTTAGTAGCAAGAACATTGTTGTGGTACACAATCTTAAGATTGTCAGCTCTTAGGAAAACAGTAGTTAGGATGTTCATCTCCTCAACCACCAACTAAAATGCAAGGAAACATATCTTAGCAATTAACAACAACACTTGATAAAAGTAATTGTAATGGGTAATTTTTTACTAATTATCATTAAACTTATCATTAGTTTCTATTATAATTATAAAAAAAAAAATTCAATATCTTGTCATTTATTAGTAACTTTATAAGTTTCGTTATAACTCTAATACAAGTCTATGTCAGTTCTGAAAACTGCTTCAATAACACTAACCCACAGGCTTATCAATAAATTACCGTAATTAATGAAAATAAATTAATGGAAGCAGCTTTTTTACCTGATTTCCATCAACTTCACACCTATCACCCACATCAAAAGGGTGGACCAAGAAGAGGAAGATAATAGACTCAAATAAAGTCTTGGCAGTATTTCCAAAAATGAAGGATACAACCACAATTTGTGATCCCATGAAGACTACAAATTTACTTGTGGCAATTCCAAGTATAAGTAGCCAAATCACGATTATAATAGCACCAACTATTATGTTTACCACATGATGGAGTTTGTTCACTGCCGTCTTTGTATCATTTAATGTCAATGCAAGTGCTCTCCTCTCTCTAAAAGCATTTACCTATAAAAATGAATATCAAAATCCATTATTAATTATTTTATTTTGATAATCATGATTTCCAAACTAAACATAAAAAAAAATTAATTATATTACTATATTAACCCCACAATCTGAATTGACTCGACTCAAATCTACCCGAAAAAAAATAACACATAAAATAATTAACTTGAACTCAAAATAACTCAAACTCGAAGTAATCTGACCTAAACCCTTCCTACCCAATTCCTTTGTCACTTCTAATTAAATACATTAATATAATATAGTTAATCTTACCACCCAATTCTTTAAAGAAGATTTGCTAATCCTGCTGTTTTCCCGTGCTCCTTCAAAGAAACTCATTGTTTTCAGAACTTCATCTTCTTGCATAAATCGCAACAAATCCTCTAAATATATGTACCTGCCGAGTAAATTTATTAGTTAGTAATTCTTTATAAATTAAAAACATATTACTGATTAAACAAAACTATGATAATAAAAGACTCATCTCAATGGTTAAACCAAGCAAATGAAATGTCCAATTAATGAGTTTTAATTTAATAATAATGGAGTTACTTTTAAGATTAAACTATCATGAATTCGAATCTCAAATAGATTTCAAGCAGAGTTGAATTATATATATATGAAAGCCAAAAAATTAAATTAGTGTTTGTATGTAGTCTTGTAGAGATTGATTCATACCAAAGAAACAAAGGATATTTGACCTTTTTTTTTTTTTTTTAAACATTTGCAAATATATATATATAACTAAAACTAAGAAATAAAACTATAAAACTAAGGCATGCAAGCAACATATATATAGGACAACGTAATTATTCAATTTAATCAAATGTTAAAATTGGAACTTAGAGCTAGCAATAATTTTCAAAAAGGATTTAATTATTGGACTAATTGCTGATAATAAATATGAATTTCAAATAACTTACTTTGATCCATGACGAGCCACATTATGAAAAATTTTTCTTGCAGCAACTTTAGCCTCATATTCACTTCTAATGATTGTAGCAGATTCATCCCCAGTACTCGCATCTAAAATTTGCTCATCCAAAGTGGACAAAGAACCATGTCGAACAATGTTCATCAATCGCTTCATATTCCAAGCTGAAACATTCTTATTATTTAATTTATGTAAACGATCAATTGTGATCCCAGTATCTGTTTTTTTCTCACCACCCCTTTTCGAAAGTTGTTTAGAAAATTTGAAGCTTTTCATTCCTCTAAAGCTTTTTTGTGTTGGATCACTCGTAGTATTGACTTTCCCACTTTTTGGGCTCGGAAAAACTGCTGCCCTTAATTCAGGTGGCATAGTAGCTCCAGCATTTTGCAATTTTCGAACTTCAGCAGCAGTTTTCTCCAATTCCTCCTCATTTCTTAGTATTTCAATCAATGGCGGACCGGATAATGTCTCAATTACATATTGATTAAAGAGAGATTCTTGAATTCTATCAAAATAAGTGCTAACATGGAAAGATGAAGCAAGAACCTTAACCATTAAAGTTTTAAGTAACCAAATGAAATTGGCTACTAGAAAGCAAACTAAGATTTTAGTAATATATTTTAGCAAATCACCTTTAGTCTCTCTTTTAACCTTGTTATCAAACAAAAAATGCCAAGCCAATAACACAAGCCCTAACCACCAACAATTTTGAACACCATTCTTTAACCCATAAACAAAATACAAAACCCTTTTTCTTAAAAGAAAATTCCTTTCAATGAAAAACACAATTATCCGAATCCCCCAACCAGAAACTAATCTCCCACATATCAAAACCAACAATAAAACTTCCCATTTCCATAATTTAAGCTCTAAAAATCTCTGATCCTTCAAACCAGAAATGGAAAGACTACAAAACAAACAAGCTATAATTGCAATTAAACTTACCCATTGAAGTACAGTTATTGTACTTATATTTGCACTTTTATACTCTTCAGGGAAATCAAATTCATCTTCTAATGGGTCATCTTCGTCCTCATTATCCATGTCTTTACCAATCAATCCGGATTTTAATTGTCCGGATTTTGGTGGTAATCTCACAGACATTATTTCTAATTCATCTTGGGGTGGGTCTAAAAGTCTTGATTTCGTTTTCAATCTTGATAATCTATTTGATGTGCATTTTAAAACTTCATCACCACTATTTCTTTGTTGATGTTGTTGTTGGTTTTGTTGCGATTGAATTCCACTAAAAGTTGGCTGATCTTCTTTATTATCTTGTAAATCTTTATACCTTCTTCTAACGGATTCGATCCCACTGTCCATTTTCGAAAGGGAAGGTTCAAAAGAAACTCGAATTTCTCTTGATGGTGGTAAATTTCGATCATGCAATTCACGTCTTAACTCATCCATTTCCATATCTATGTCTAAAGAAATTTCGCCACCGCAATTCTTTTGTTTGTTTAAAAATTGATTAATTAGCTTTGATGGTGGATCTTCTTCCTTGTCACCGCGTAGGTAACCAAAACTCGGTTCCCTTCGAGGTTTATTGCTGCTACAGCTTGAATTATTGCTACTACTACCACCACCACTGCTGCTGCCGGAGGCGTCCACTTTGACAATTACCTCGTTGTTATTGTTGTTGTTGTTTTGCCGGTCGACGATTACAGATGGTGCTCTCGGAATTTCTCCATGATGATGGGAAGAAAGAATTGGTAATTCTTCATGTTTATTGGAGTGATGATGATGAATAGTTGTTGAAGCTCCGCTTTCTGAATCTTTCCTTATATGTTTGTAGGAATTATGGGTTTTGAATGATTTTTTCAATGGAGAATAATCCATTTTTTGTTTTTGTTTTTAATTCCTCTCTTTTTTAAAATTTGTGTTTCAGAGAGGAATTAATAATGAAAACATGGTTGTTTGGAATCTAAGAAACCATATTTTTCTTGAAGTTTTATTTTCAGAGAAAATTGTGAGAACCATGAAAATAAGAAATGAAGAGAAGGGTTTCAGGTTTCAGAGAGAGGAAGAGAGGAAAAGAGAGAGAGAGAGATCAAAGGTGGAATGGGAAGACAAAGATAGGAGAGATAATTGCATGGTTAAGGTTTGAAGATTTGAGTCATTGAGAGAGATTCACGTGAAATTGAGAAACTTCCTGTTGTTTCCGCCATTGAGAAACAAGTTGACATCAAAAAGCTATTCAGGTTACTTCATTATTACATCAAATTAACCATATACATGTAATATTTTATTATGCGTAATAATTGTATATTATTATAGTTTTTTTTAGGAAGTTCTATAAATAGCAATAATTTTTTAGGATTGGTATGTTGTCACTCAAATTAAAATATCTCGAGATAATGCTAAAAAAAATTATAATAAATAGCAATATTTTTAAAATATATCCATCTATTAATACAATATTCACATTATATTATTTATTAATGATCTCTTAGATTATTAATAATACTGATGTCGTCCAAAATTATGACCTTTCCATTTTGACATATCAAAAATAAAAATTTAGGTGGAGCTTTTAAAGCAAAAACCTAACCAGCAAACCACATGCTCCCAAGACTCATGGGACAAATAACAATCAGCAATTAAAGGATCAACATAAATAAATAAATAAATAATGAGTTTTTAATTTAATTGTATTAAAATCGTTTTTAAGACTTTGAGCTCAAGGATTTGAGAGTTAATGAATTTTAAATTAACCAAAACTATCAGCCAACCGATTATGCTCACGAGATGCATGCAAAATTCCAACTTACCATGCACGACAACGGAGCAGAAACATTCATGCAAAAGGTTAAAGGCCCCTACAAAAACAAGAGGAAAATATAAAAAAAAAAAAAAAGTATATAGTTTTACTTTTTATACTTTGAACTTCGGTGAATTTTTTTTCTTTTTTCACAAAAATATATTTATAATTTATACCGCTCTAATATCGTTAGTGTCTGTTAATATGATACTTATGTGACAATAATAATACTTATATCACGTAAGCCACACATTAACATTGATTAACTTCATTAACGTTATATATATATTTTATATTACTAGGGAAAGAAAAATATCATTTTGTAAATATATATATATATATAAAAAAATTAAATCACAATATTATTTTTTGTATTTTTCCCAAAACAAAATCCTTAGTTCCTTGCTGTTTTGGGGAGCCTTATACCTATGCTTGTTCATAAAATGGGCCGCAACTAGAAAATTTTAATTTATAAAGGCTCAGTCAGTATAGCTTGTAATTTTTTTTTCACAAATTAAAGTCCAGAGCCAATTTATAATCAAATAAAGCTCATGTCGAAACTAAAATATCTAGCAACCGATCATAAAAAATTGTAATCAAACACATAATCATATAAATTAATATTGTATTTAATTTTTATTAATTATTAATATATTAATTATGTA
Organism: Vernicia montana; assembly: GCA_949750685.1. NCBI lineage: Eukaryota > Viridiplantae > Streptophyta > Magnoliopsida > Malpighiales > Euphorbiaceae > Vernicia > Vernicia montana. The sequence continues at coordinate 20,100 of CATKHJ010362086.1, read as the reverse complement.
TATATAATGTATAAATATATTAAAAAAAAAGTAATTCAATATTCAATATTTTTTTAATGGGTATACGAAAAGACATAAATTTAAGATATTTTTTCAATAATTGAGAGAAGAGATTATTTTTTATTTTGAGAAGACCAATATATATATATATATATATATAATTTTTTTTTTAGGGGCAGTAACTCCCCCATCTTATGTGTAGTTCCGCCTCTAAATAAACTTCATCTCATAATGTTACAAGTTTTTAATTATATATCTATCGATGAATAATATATTTATTTATTTATAATTAGCATGCTTCTTAAATTAATTCTACAAAATGAGATTCATTTAAATAGAAAAACATTGTTTATACTATAATATTTTTTTTAAAAACAATCTTCATTCTCTTGACCTTAAAAAATTGTACAAATTCTATTAAACACCCTTCTGATAAATTTAAATTATAGAAATCCCTGTACTTGACATAAATAATCATACTCAATCAATCCATCTAATTTTCTTCGTGATGGAAAAATTACAATATTTATTTATTTATATTTGTGGGATTGAGTGAAGGAGGTTTGTCACAGTTTGAGCAGTAAAACAATTGAAATTACTCGAGCTCAATTCAAGTATCAACCAAGAAAAACTCGTTTGTTAATTAAACATATCCATTTCACATATAAAATGAAACTTAATTATTCTTTACGAATAATTTAGATTATTTCTAGTCTTGTTTGAAAGCTTGAGAGTAGTTTGAATAAAAATAATTAATATGACAATATTATAAAAATTATTTTTTTATTAGTATTTCATGAAGGCTTGCTATGAATTAAAACTTAAGTAGATATAAAATGACATTTGAACATATAAAATAGCTATTATTGGAATAAAATATTATTATCAAATAAAAAAAATATTAAAATTAATAGTTTTAATTAATTAACTAGACTTGCTTATAAGCTCTAGCTCACTCAAAAATTTAACAAATCAATCTTGAATAATTTTATAAGCTCGATATATTAATTAAGCTCAACAGCTTGAGCTCCAATCATATGTAACCAAACTAATTTCAATCAGTCTAATACTCGATTTGGCTCAACTTGTTTACAGCTCTAGTTGCAGTCAAGATTTCACTGATGGACATTAATCACAATTCACAAGCATACTATTTGGCTATTTATATAGCAAAATTATACTGTTACTCCCATATATTTGCCTGAAGCAGGGAATGGAAGATTAACTGGATTACTAACTTTGAAAATACAACTAAGCAAGGGAATGCGCATGGTGAAATTCACAATTGATTATTCAAACTTTTCGTGCAAAACTCCCAGCTTCCATATCATGCAATTGCTATAACTAAAAGATAGGAATTGTTGACATATAAATGCTCAAATAACTATTTGTTATTGTAAAGCCGCTGGATAATTGGTCAGTTGAAGTACTTACAAAGCTATCTGTGCCACGACCACTCACTACAGATTAATGCTGTGATCAAACAACGTGAAAAACGAATGATTGGTTTTAAATTGGACTATGAGAAAGAAAAAAATAATAATTTAAAAAAAAAACTTGAACATTTGGACAAAATACTGTACAGCATCCACGGAGATATGGATGAAAGACGGTTCACAATAATTAAAACCTTATGTTCACCAGGTTAAGGACATCTTTATATCTACTTCAGTGGTGGTGCCCCCTCCTAAGGACAGATAGGAATCCTCCAGATGATTTATCCTTGCGACCATCGCCTTCGTCCCCAACCTGTATGGAGCACAATTAAGTCCCGGCTAATATTTCTTACTTAAGCAGCCAAATATAAATGGTGGTGATGGTAATGATAATTTATTGGTAAGACTAAACAGATCTTGAAATGAATTTAAAATGCTCAAATAAGGAGTATTCTGGTACTTATTTCCAAATAGCACAACAATGACCATGCATGACGAGTAGATAGTAGATACCTCCTTTACTATTTGCTGCAACATATCTATAATCTCGGAGAAATCAGGTCGTAGTGCTGGATCTTGCTGCCAACATTTCTCAAGCAACTCAGCTAGTTTTGAATGTGTGTGCTTTGGAATTATAGGCCGTAGACCCTGAAACCAGCAGTGAGAGCAGCATGTGACATAAGTCATAAAGTAGTTACATCATTCCGAATAGTCTTGAAAATAGTCATAATTGAAAACAAGATCAGTGATGCAGACAAACTGCACAAAGGTACCTTTTGGACCACGCCAACAGCTGCTTGCAATGGGGTTAAGAACTCATATGGGAGCTGTGAGCCAAAAATGCAAAAATTATAAGTTGAGAGATAAAATACTTCCAATGTAACAAGAAAATATATCGATGAGCAAACAATTACCTTTCCAGTTAACAATTCCCATAACACAATTCCGAAACTGAAAACATCAGCCTTGTGGTCATATGGTTTGTGTTCTATGACCTTCAATGCAAAAGAACTGTTCGTAAGAAAATGGTAAAATGAGGAACCAATTAGAAGATGGTTTCACACCAAAGAAACAGGGTAATGCTATTCACCATTCTGAATTAGAAAATAAATGGCATGTATTAATAATAATCATTGCTTGAGAGAAGTGGAGAAGGCTACAATCTATACACAATCAACTTGTGTCTTCTTATCAGCGATGGAAAGGGGGCAAATTTTGTACATCATAATTTACATTAAAGTGTTATATATAATTAGGTCAACTTCTATACATTTGGGGGAAATTTTTCACCTAAAATAAGGGCCAAATTCAATATAAAACCAAATTTTAATACAATTACATTTTGGAGGTTAGAGGGGCCATGGACCCTCCTAGTCCCCCTCCATCCGTTATTGCTTCTTGTATAGTTTTCTAAATGGCCATATTACTTTCCTCGGCAGCTCTACCTCCTTTCCTCTCAGCATGCAGAAAAAACATAAACACTCCTAATTGACCCAATAAAAGAATTTTATCCTAGACAGAGGTGAAAACCACCTTAATGTAAACAGGAGTAGTTGCACCTATCAAACAAGGAAAGTATACCTTAAGCACTCCTATATGGACCAAAAAATTAGTACTAAATCCCTTTTATACAGCACTAATAATATAAAGCTTTACACTCAAAATGTCACTGCTTAGTGTTACCAAGGAAATAGTGGCAGAGCCAAGAATTTGATTTATAGGGGGCTACATACCTTTCACTAGTTTTATCATGGAGAAAATTTTGTTTTTCATAGAAGTATTCTAAAAAATTTGAAATGAATTGAAAAAACAAAAGTATAGAAATATATTTTATAATATAATTAATATAGAAATATAAATATAAGTTTATGTGAGATAAATGAGTAATTTTAAAAGAATTAGACGCACAAAAATGAATCATGCATATATTTTAACCAAATCAACCAAAAGAAAATTTTCAATCTCCTAACAATTTTTTTATTATGTAAACACTCAAATAAGTAAATATAGGAAAAAGAAAATGATGTTACATTTGTTTTACAGCAAAAAAGTTGTATTGTTAAGGAGGAAAAACTCAATGAGTTTACTTTATAAGGAAATATTTATTGTTTCATTGTAAAAACTAAAAATAGATTATTTAAGAATAATATATATTAACATTAAAATTTTCTATGTAATAAAAGAGAATTCATCGTATGACACAACTTAAAATTTGTAAGTCATGTAATTGATTGTTACTAGGATTTAACAAATAATTAACTGAATTATTCTTTACAAATTGTTTTATTGCACTAAAAAATAATAATATGCGCAAGTTAAAAAAGAATTTTTTTTTTTTTGTCAAATTATGGGCCAAATTTGAAAAGAGAGGGGGCAAAAATAAATATTAAAGAAATTTATAGGGAGTTAGGGCCACCCCCCGCACGCCAGTGCAAGGAGGGTTGCATCAAAATAAGGATTAGATTAGTCAGATGCCTGCAAGTAATTGCAGATAGACAAGGTAACAATTGAATCAAACCAGGCCAAACAGGTGCAATCAGGCTATTTCAGATGTCTGTTTTTTACTTTTTTTAAGGTTTAGGTTCAAAATGGATTCCGAGTTACCCATCATATTGAATTACAAGAAAGCTTTGTAGTCAAGCTCTAGTCATCCATTCAGTTGGCCTATAAGAAATAGACAAAGAGTTCTAGTTGAATAAGGTAAGTGGCCCATAAAATTAAGCTAGTATTCTAAAAAAAATTCAAAGAGTAGTGCAATAAATCATATTGAGTAAAAAAGGAAATGTGTTATTGGTACAAAATATTCTCACATTTTGATTTAATGAAGCTAAACAAATATTTAAAAAAAAAAAAAGATACAGTTGAAAGGATTGTATACCACAAGATAAAATTCCAGAGATGTTGACAAAAAATTTGCTAATAGATAATAAGCATAATAGTATAAATCTCAAAGTCTAACACATATATAGGTCTTCCATTTCTACCACAAATAAGCAAAGCAAAATTAACTACCTCTCAAAGTAAGCTTATGATATAATTTAGTTTATCTCTAAGCCTTTAAATATTGTCTTATAGTCTAAAATACTATAATTTATCATTTTCTTTTGCAACGTTAAAAACTATTTTTATAATAAAGTTGTATATTAATTTGTTTTAACTGTTTAGGTGAAAATATACAAAGATAATTATTAAAGAGAGTTGCATTTTTTAGCAATATCATATTTTATAGCAGGTTTGAGTTGCATTTTTTAGTTAGTTGAAAAATTGTCAACTTTCAAGCTATAAATTGCCACTTTCAAGCCCTATACCTAAGAGTATAATAGTAAGCACAAAACACTTTGAAATTAAAGCCTAATGATGAAAATTTTGCACCTCAGGGGCCATCCATCTATAGGTCCCAGTTTCAGCAGTCATAACTCCAGATTGAGCCTTTACTCTAGCAACCCCAAAATCAGCAACCTTAACCACCTGAAATGTAAAGAACAAATATGAACATTCTTCTAATACATGGAAAGTTTCTTTTTTCTTTTTCTATTTTTCGATACCCATCTACTATCATGGGAATAATAACTCATTGTTAAAAGCAAATAAAACATATATAATGAATAAAACACATAAACGTATAGTCATGTCATTAATTGAATGAAGCACATGATATGATAAAACTTGTTGATTTCACAAAAAATGTTAGGTGACCATTCACTTTTTTTGACCAACAGGTTAGTCATATAAATTAATGAATAATGACTACTGTTGGATTTATAGGCTGGGTCCGCCCATAATGGGAGCCCAGCCCATGGATTTGAAGACAACTGCCAAAGGCAGTTGTCCTTGTTTCAAGCAGATTGAAAGACTTCCTCATAGTGGGGAAGTTACATAGCAATTATCTGAAGAAAGAAAAAAATAAGAAATATAATACAAAAACTTCAAACTATCTGCAAAGTAGGTATTTAGGCTGTGGTTTCAAGGAGCCTTCCATTTTTGTGATTGCTTCGGTGACCGGTGATTCTAATTCGATCCTTTAACGTTTCTGCTTTTCAACAAGTTCTTGTTGTGTTTATTCTTCAACTACTTATTTCACAAAGTAATGGATGATACTTATTAAGTTTAGTTAATGAATGCATCACTTAACTATGAACAATTTACATAAGCTAATTCAACTATGATTAATTTCTAGTACTATCTTTTTTATCCAATCATATGTTGTAAATATATTCTTGTACAGTTCTACATCATCCAATTTGAAATTTTAAGCTCAATCGATTTGGTGCAAATTCGTTCCATGTCATCCAATTTGAGAATTTAGGCTTAATCAATTTCAAATTAATCAAATGTCAATTTGGTAGTTTAATTAACAAGTTAATTAACAATAATTTATTAATCAATTAGCTTAATAAATTCTAATCAATTAGCTTAATAAATTCTTCTCTAAATAGAATAATATAATATTTATTGCATATGTTTGATAATATATGTATATATATTATTTAGTGATCAATTCATTTATTTGGATTTGAAATTTATATTTCAAATCTCAATTTTCAAATTTGTGATTTGAAATCTATAAATCTATAAAACTCTTATTTGGAGAGTGTAAGAAATTTTAAATTTGAAAAAAAAAATAGAGGTTTTAGATTAAAGATAGAAATAGTAGATTTGAAATAACTAAGTAAAAAATAGTATTTGAAATATTAAGTTTTTGAGCTATTAGATTTCACTATCCAAATTCACTCAATCTTAATGATCCAAACAAGAGATTTGGCCTAAACTGAAATCCAAGGTCCAAATTCTTGTCATCCAAACAGACTATTAATGAATTGAATTTGCACTATTGGCTATTCTAAATTTTAGTATAAGTGTTTATTTTTAGGTTGAATCCCTTGAATTTCTCAATAATTCTTAATTAATTGTTGATTAGATTGTAATTTCAAGATATTTAAATAAATGCAAGAAATATATATTTTTAGTTTTCTTAACATTAAATTAAATATAAAATGGAACTTGTCACATTTTATTTTTCAAATAATAAGATGTGATTTGCAAAGAGGTGAACTTTTTAGTGTTTTTGTAAATAATGTTTACAATTACTATTTCTCATAATTTTTTAGTGTGTTAATTTATGGAAGAGATGAGATATATGAGTAAGATAAAGAATAATAATATTATATGAAATAAATGATTAAATAAATTTGACTTACACCTTAAATAGAAAAAAACAAAAATAAACATGTGCGTAGCACAGCCAAACATCTAGTTTATATGTTAAGGTGCCACCATCAAGTTTATTTGATCACTAGTGAGCAAATGTTGGTTTATTAATCAATACTATTCCTATTGCCTCAATCAATCGTGTTGAACATAATTTTTCTTATTCCAATGTAATCAGAAGCTTCTAATATGGACAAAGTGCTCATACTAGCTTATTCCAATCCCTTTAGTTGACATGGCAGTATGCATGAGAAGACATATGTGCACTCCTAATAACATCTACAAGCAACAACTGCTAAGAATGAGGGGTGAGATAAGGAAAACCACCCATCTTTGATAATTTTTAGCTAGCAAAGAAGAAAAAATATATTCTCAAGATATATCAAGGCAAAACTCAACGAAGTACAAGGTTTGACATCAATCGCTTAACATCCCTCTAATGCATTCATTCCATTGATCCCTTAAACCTCTATTTTGACGTATAGAGCTATCCAATTATTGTTTATGAGATTATTAAGTTCAAAATGGACAACTCAATACAAGTGTATTAGACATGCACTTTACCTCCCACTATGCATACGTATGCACACAAAGTAAATCGCAGTAGACTCCATGCCCATTTCTTTAAGAGCTAACACACCTTTTCTTCATACCTCTTGGCCTCTTAAGACTAATAAAATTAGGGCTTTAAATCCAAGCTGCAAATTTACAGATTCCTACTTATGTAACATATATATATCTCCCTTTGGTATTTTGAGGATATTCCTCTGAATCCCATCTCTATTTTTTTTTTTAATTTCTAGTTTCCAATGGGCAATGAAATCTAGCATAGTAACACCTGCCATTTAGACTCTGGCTTGATAAATCAAATAAAATATGTGGAAAAAAAAAAGGAGTTACATCCAAAATACCTTAACCGGGAGGTCATTAATTTTGACTTTGAAGCCAAGAGTATCACAAGAAGCAATGGATAGTTTTGGACTCAATAGTCTCCTAAAAAATAATAGGAATCTGTAAGTCAAAACAGAAGCGAGTGGGCTCAACAGGTTTCTAGGCAAAGCATACTGCAGAATTCATGACACTACTACTTATATAATCTTGTGTTTACTCCTTGCAGCATGATAATACTATTAGTTGATACAAGACTCAAGCCCCCAAACTCATCCTCCATTTCTACCATATGATACCGGCTTATCACAATTTCTCAACCAATCATAAGAATATACTACTCGGACCTATGTCATACAATCGGATAAAAGAAACATCAACACTCAAACAATAATCAAAGTACGGAAATATGTATGAAAACTAAACTTTTGAACTTCAAGAAGCAGCAAGCCAAACACTTCACATTTTCCATTCACTGGACAGCCTCTTTTTTTTTTTTGGGTTTTTAGTGTGAGGGGGGCCGGGGTTGATTGGGTGGGGAACTCTAGATTTTTCCTGATCCACTAGACTCTTCTTGTGCTAAAGTTACCTAGGTGTATTTAAGTACAATTCCACAATAATGAGCAGCTAAATTCTTCATTCAACTAAATAAGCAGTCTCACAACAACACAAAATAATAATAATGATAATAAACAAAATAGTACATGAAATCTACAGAAATGACAATTTAAAATTAAGGAAAAATCTTACTTCATTTTCATCCATCAGCAGATTTGCAGCCTTCAAATCCCTATGGATTATATTATTTTGGTGCAAATAGTTCATTCCTTTCGAAACATCTATTGCTACTTTAAGCAGGGTTGGGAGCTTAAAAACACCCTTCTGTTTGTGTAGGTAATCATACACACTTCCACCAGACATAAATTCTAGTTAACAAGAAAAGGAAAAAGAATAATGAGAAGATAATGAAACTTACAATTAGAGGTTAGAATTTGACAGGGTGGATGAAAATATATAAGTATAAATTTGTCCCGTAATGAACATTTAAAATGTAGTTACCTGTTACAATGCACAAACTCGGAGGCTTGGTACATGCACCTATAAACTGTACAACATTCTTATGTCGAACCTTCCTGCAAATTCGCAAAAGCTTATGTAAAAACTGGGAAAGGAATATATCAAACTTAAATTTGTAGTCGTACAATAGATGATTCAAACTTGACTTCCACAATGATTCAACTTTGACTTCCTCAGCAATTCTTAAATCCTTGGAATATGCAGCATAGCTATGCAGATAATAGTGCAGCCTAAAGATATGATAACAAACCTCATTATGAAGACTTCCTGGGCAAACTCTTTCTGCAAATCTGAATTTACACGCTCAGGCTTGAGGATTTTTATAGCCACTTCCTGACTACAGTATGTACCCTTGTACCTACACCAGTTTGCTGGGGCGATTAAATGGAAATTCCAACACAATCAAACATGTGTGTTTGAGAGAGAGTAAACTTACAAATCACCATATGATCCAGATGCAACTTTGTTCTCAAACTTCAAGTTCTTAGGATCAATTTCCCAGACATCAGTCCCATCATTTGGTATTGCCACCTGATCAGGGTCACATTTTTTCTGGGTTTGCTCATGATCACTAGTAGGTGATAATGAATGATGATTTGGCCAAGTCTGCTTCTGCTTCAAAACACATTCAAAGCAAACTAAAAATGTATTTGGTAACCATTTCAAAAAAAAAAGAAAAAAGTATTTGGTAACGGAGACATGAGGAATGAAATGACAAACTAAGAAGATCAATTATTTTTTTACTGAATTACCATGATGAAAAGATCACTAAATGAACCAGATATCATCAATTTTCAAAACAAAAAGTGGAGCAAAGTTGGCAAACTTCCAGTTAATTGAGAATGTTTCGCGCAAACTATAGCATCCCAAGATTTGAAAATTGTTCATATTGCCCCACAATCTTAAATTTTTTTTTTTTCTCACTCTAATTATTTTTAAGGTATAACACACACACCACCTCCCCTCCCCTACCCTGCAAAAGAAAAAAAATCAAAGTCTAGTTCAGTCTCTGAATTCAAGTGATTTTTTTCCTAAAATTTTAAGCAACTGCTTGTGATTTTACAATCTGCATTTCAGCTGCAAGGCAAACCAACTGAATTTGAAGAAACCATTCATAGGACATTGAAAGGAAGATATCCATCCAAATACAATTACAAAATATGTAGATAAAACATAAATGCTGACCAATTAAGGTCCTAAAATTACTAGTTAACAACCATAGTCAACTCAATAAAAACTTCATTTCATCAAACCCAGCTCTCTAAATAAGTTATTAGTCTTGTGCACAGCCATAGTTTACCCTAGCCCATTTCCCAATATCCTTAGAGTACAACAAAATGCATCACTATCTTCCACAATCAGCTTATTTTATTATTCATGTTTGACTGACTGTAAGCTTTACATTGATTTTCTATCCACCATACATAGCCAAATGGCACAACAGCGGTGCCTGAAAGAAAGAAATTGCAAATTTGCAATGGGATGTTGAAAAGCATTTGCAATGCATTTCAATATGTTAGATCCCTCCAATTCAAAGACTTTTCACATAGCTAAAATTTAGAATGTCCAATAGTCATTTATCCATATGCTAGAATACAGCATTCTGCAAATAAGGTCATTTAATACTTATTCAACATCAACAATGCATTAAGCCTCCATCAAAACCATGCATCAAGATAATATGAAAGATAAGCAACTTTAAAATGAGAATAGAACAACATTCTATAATAAGCATCTGAGGAACATAACCCTCGAACCCAAATAACAGTATTTTCATGGATGAATTGCTGTGGACTCCATAAGCAATTAAGGGATACTTGTCATTACAAGTAATGAGGACCAAGTAATTACCTCAATCCTAAAAACTTCCTTTTCCAATGCAACTCTGAGATGCTCTGTTTCCTGAAAATTTCCAACACTGTCTCTCAAGCAGGTAGTTTTGTGTTTAAAATATTTTCCATATTTATGAAACTTAATTATTCAACTATTACCCTACTAAATGGGTGAAAAACGTGAGTACCTCAAATGGCCAACCATCAACAACAAAAACATCCAAGGAGTAGCCATCAACAGTGGAGAATGCATGTGCTTCTTGGATGTTCAACCCAATCTCAGCAAGTAAGGAAGTCAACTGCAGATTTTGTACAAGAACTATGACTCCATGAATTGAGAAAAATAATTTACCACACATGCACATATACATATGTGTATGGCGTTCTCATCTAAAATAACCAAGTCAAACTCAACAAGCAGCAGGTTCATTGAACCAAGGACTAAATGTGCATTTGACATTGCTTCTGAAACTGCTGTTTGGAAAAACATTCTTTAATATTCTTTCCCCATCTAAGCATTTTTCTAACAGTACTTGAGCTGTTTTAGAATTTCTAGTGGTCAAAACATGCCAAAATACCTTTAAATTAATTTTTAATTTCTTTTAGTCATCTTGGAACAAGCTTTTGTCAATGGCAGCTGCTTTAACAGTGAAAAAAAGATCCCATATTTGGTCATTTTAAATAACTAATAGACAAATAAGAATTACTAATCTCTTGATGTTCACAGTAGTTGTAGCTATTTTATGTAACATGACTAGTCAGCTTAGCTGCCAGCTGAAAGAATCAAGAGCTAAAATTAACCCTAATCTGGGTTTGCAATCATTACATTACATGCTGAAAGAGCATTCAAATTGAAAGAAAACAGCATATGCCATGACTTTCCCAAGTTAATCAAACAAAAGTAAAAAATTAAAGTTGTGAAGAATAATTTAGCATGCTCAAACATGCACACCTATCTTACCTGACTAAGAAGTTTTGGCTTGTCACCTGTTGAAAAAGTAATTTCATGCAGGGGCCTACATCGAAGCATTACAGACATAAAATTCTTTAATATCCATTGAAGGTATATATAACATAAAACTGAGATAGTATGAAAGATTAACAGAACATGAAATAGGATACTAAAGCGAAAATGGAAAGATCACTCATATTCATTTCAAGCAATAACCAATATGCATAAAATTTGTTCATAAAATACATATACTAAAAGCTGAAAATAACATGTGCAATCAGATTGCACTTCCATCACAAATATGTTGATCTTACATACAATGAAATAGATATACAAATCATATTCAACCAGCTTCAAGGAGCTTTTTCTCAGATTGGGCAATCAAAGAAACAACTCACAAGCAATGAGCATAAATGCAAGTAAATTACCCCCAAAAAACTTAAGACTACATACATCTCATGCACAATGATATAGAGATTGCAATGGCCATTCTACCAAAGTTGGATGAAATAACTGATAAGAATGATCATGAACCTAAATGAAAAAATATTAGAACATATGAAATAAGATAATCAAAGTCAAGGGATAACAGTAATTCATAGCATGTTGATGACCTAAGAACTAGCATAAGAGAATCAGTCCCTGTCTGAGTGTGCACAATTGAAAGTTTCCTCAATGAAAATGTAACTGCATATGCCCCTCAACTACCTGCACCACCATGTCGTTGACAAGAAATAGGGAAAAAAGCATGATGCACACACTCTGAAACCTTTTTTTTTTCCTCCTTTCCAATGCAGAAGGAACCAGTTCATTAAGTCAAGGAATCAGATTAGAAACTGCTTAACTAGACAGTTGTTGCACAACTTTGCCAACTATAGCGTAAGGACATGTTTAGATAAGAAAATTACCGCAAGAACTTTGAATTTGCATGCACAGAATTATCACCATCTTCATTTTCAGATTTAGTAGCTTCAAGTGCAAGTGCTTCAAGATTAGGTGACGAACCAAAGGCAGGCGGTGGATGTATGCTGACCATTGAAACAAACTAGAGATGTCAACATTACAAATGACAATCATTCAAGGAAATTACACAAGGACACAAAGCAAAGAGAATAAACTTCATGCACAGATTTTACACATGTTAATTGGACTCTAGGAAACACAATGATCTAATGGGGGATATCACACCTCTTTCTACTGCTTTGGGAAGCTCCTTTATGAGGAGAGTCTGGAAGGTCAGAATCAGCTGAGCTCCCATCACAAACAGGATGAACCTGCACAGAAGATGAATTGGTTGAGAAATCATGAGTGATATTCAGTAAAGTTGGAAATAAACAAATTATCTTATGAGGGAGAAAATACATAAATAAAGTTTATATTGTGAATTCAACAAAAAAAATTTGCCACTTGGACACATGCAACAATTAGGAACACAGACTAGGATATGGAAAACAAAAATTTTCATTAAGAGACATCAATTTGACTTCTTAGCCTAATGATTCACCACTCACTGAGACCAACCCAATAGATTGGCTATTGCCATACGTCATCTATGAATTAGTACCTAAATCCTATATAACAACATCTATATACAAGAAAAGTTGTAAGTGATAAACACACACATAAGCACTATTAAAAGAGAGAGAGAGAAAGAGAAAAAGAGCATTACACATACATTTCAAATAGCATAAAAATTTCACAAAAATATCAATGGAACAAAAATAATATGTAGTACCAATATTCCAACAACAACAATAAACATTAAACAGAAGAAAAAGAAAATTTCCTATCTTACCTATGATTCTTCCAGCAAAAGCTTTTATGCACCTATCCTGCTGCATCATCATTTACTATTAAAATTAACACTAAATAATTTCATCCAGAAAGGAGTCAACTTTTCCATTCTGAAAGGATGATAACAATTTGTTACGAACTTCTAATTTTTATAAGTAGTAGCTGTGGTAAACTTTGTGACTGCAAATTTAATTTGTGAATAAAATTTAATCTTTCTATTATATAAACTATTACTCTTAAGTAATATAATTAAGAACAAAATACTCACGGGTCATCCTACATGACTCATTGCCAAATCAGTGAACATAACATCTTTTTTAAACCTCTCTCCAGCATAAGAATCTATTCACATTCATATACCAATCTGATAAGATGACAACACCCTAACAGGAAATTGAAGTTTTCTTTGGTATACAAAATATTACGCACATTTCTACCATGAAAATTCACATTAATCTATAGCACCTTGCAATACAACAGTGTTTAAGAAGGACAAGAAATACCCAAGCAAAGGTACAAAATTATATAATTTAAAAATTTTAGTAGCTAAGTAGATAATTAATTCAAGATGAACATCCAGCTGACAGTGGAATACAATGAATTAATCTGACCACCCAAAAGCAAATTCAATTAATCTGAGTCAAGCCAAGTCAACTACATGAAAAGGAAAAATCAAAAAACAATTTTTTTATCATCAATGAATAAAGTCAACCTCAAAGATTGCAGCTCAATGTATGCATTAACTTTCTACAACCCAGATGTTTGATGGCTAGTAACTGAATGAGTATCGCAATTCTAAATAAAAGGAAAAATCTCCTTCATCCTATGCAAGCAATATTGTGGAATTAGAGGTGATGGAATAAGGACAAGAACCCAACTTCAAAGTGATATTATGGATGCTTCTTGTACTCTAAAATTAGGCATTGAAAAGTGAGGCCTAATCTATTACAAATTTTAAACATCATCAAGAAACAAAACATCAAATCATCCTTGAGAATATCCTTTACCAATCAAATAAATTAAAATGAGTTGAAAGAAAGAAAAAAGGGAGAAAAGTTCAAACGTAAATCGTAGTATATTAATTGTATTAATCTCCAAATACCAAGTACATGTAGTTATTCCAATAAAAGATGTACTAATAGTTTCTCCAGCACCAAACATCTTAAATGTAAAGGCGTAGTTGTAAAATAATTGAATCAAATTGTCACCTGTACAAGGCGGATTTCAATAGCAGGTCTATTATCAGGATCATGAGCCAATTGCAGTAATCTCTTGTGCATAAGTACATCTTCTGCCCTTTCCACATTCACATCCAATGCATATCTGAAATTAACATTATAAGATCAGGCAGTTAAACACCAATCAAGAGGAGAGAGAGAGAGAGAGAGAGAGAGAGAGCAGTACAAGCGCTTGAAAAAATGCCTATGAAACCCCTAAAATTCTCTAATATATGTAATCAAGCAAAGCAAAACAAATTGGAAATAACATATCAAATCAGTTCTTTTCAAAGTCTGTTCAAATCTTCAAAGCTGTAAATTAAATTAACTACCAAAGACAAAGTTAATTAATTCACAAAACTCCATCACACACACACAACCAACACATTAAACCTCCAATAACTTAGTTAAAAAAAAATTTAAAAAATAACGTAATTTCCACTAATCAAGCAAACACATCAATCTCCATAACTGATAATAACACAAACGCATAACTACAAATACACACACATAAAAATGTATACGCATGAAAGAAAAAGGTAAAGGTAAAGGTACCGAGTAGGAAGACGATGAAAGTGAGCCCAGAGTTCATCATCGAAGCCAGGCCGATTAGCCTCTTCATTATTGGCTTCTTTGAGTCGACGGAGAACCTCATTATACACCTCTAACTTCTGTTTCTGTTGCCGTCCTTGCGCAACTGACAACGTCGGCGACGGCGACGGCGAAGAAGAAGACGACGTCGTCGTTGTATCGTGAACTCTGCTACCACAACTGTCATTATCTTCCATCATAACCACCATTTGCAGAAGAAAAAAAAATGCGAGATATTGTGTGTATTATACGTTACGAGGAGCTCGCGGGGTTTATATTGGAGACGCAGATTTAAGAAGAAGAAATTAAAAATTAAAAAATTATGGATTTTGATGAATTGGAGAGAAGAGAAGAGGCTTGGGTTGGTTTTGCTGCCTGTGTGCTGTATTTGTATGTGTTTTTATTTGTTTTTTATTTATAAATATTTAATAAATAGTATATATATATATTTGTGTCTGAGTTCGCGGAATGTTTAGCGAGCGTAGTGCGCACACAGGTGAAATCACGCCGACGTGGATTTTGTGGCAAACCTGATCTCCTTTGCTTTCCCTATTAGGTTTTGATTTGATTATCCTTTAATTAATAAAATAATATTAGTGAGGGAATTAATAGTGTAATGTAAAGCACATATCAAGTTTCATGCACCTTAATCTTTTTCTATTAATGGTAAAAAAGTATTATATCTTATCAGTTTTTTTTGAAAACCATATCTTATCAGTTAATTTTCCTTTTTCTTTTGTTTAATGATTAGGAGGTGGAAGAAAATTTTAGATTTGAGTCTTTTTATATACATTTGTTTTTATTAATTTAGTGAAAATTATTAAAAAATAAAAATATTTACTATATTATGTAAGTTACAAAATTTGCTAATGATGTTTTTTTTTTTTTTTTTTAGGATAGAGTGATGGTATTGAATATGAATTTACATCCTATATCATATATATATTTACTATTATATTATATCTTAATATGCCTAATAATGTTTATTTCAGTTGCTCATATTGAGGCTATAGAATGAGAAATGTTTGTATTTATTTCTTGCTTATATTGGATTGTAATATTGATTAGTTTGATACTCAATATTTGTAATTTATATTTATATTATATATAATATTTTTTTCACAATATATATAATTTACAAAATTATTTCCATTTATTTAGGGTTCTACAAATAGAAAGTGGAGACTTATAGAAAAATGTGATTATCTAATGTCCCTCACAAGTCACAATTATGTATATTAATTAACTATGGTATTCTTATTTTATAAGATAATTTCCTTTAAATTATCCGTGATACCAGCCTTTCACCCTCCTTTTTGCTCAGTGAGATACACCATTTTCTCAGACTCCACTAACGTTCAAAAGGTACAAAGTGGCATATTCTATGAGCCCACTGATTTGGATAAGCTTTGATTGAAAATACCATAATGTCCCTGATCAAAGACATTAGATGGAGACACGAACTTTTTTATTTTTGCCAGTGAGAAGTGAGAGTATAAGATGATAAAATCAGCAAAAAGAAGAATATGACTCCTCAACCTTTGGAACAAATGTCAAATATTAAGGGCATGAATGTAATTTCACTTGATTTATTTCTTGGTCTTGGTTATATTTATAAGGGTGGCAATTTGTATTAGTAGGTCGTATTCGGATCGTATTGACCTATACACATAATACGATAAGGGTCAATATAAATACGATAAGATTAATTTATCGTGTCAAAAATCTAAATACGAATACGATTCACTAATTAATGGATAACATGATATGACACGAATAATGCATTTAAACTTTTAAATTAATTAATTTTTTTATTTTAATATTTAAAAATTATCAAATTTACTAAATTAATCTCTATTAATTTATATTATTACATAAAATATAATTATATATAAATTTATAATAAAGATTAAAAGTAATATTTATATATACATATTCTAAAAGTCATAAAATATATTAGATCAAATGTGTTAATGGATTAAACGTGTCGTTTTCGAATTAACGGATTAATCCGCGACATGACAATTATTTTCATATTACAATCGGATTGATATAAATACTATAACTCCTAACCCAAATTCTCTAATTTCGCGTTAGATTCATGTCATGTTATTGTGTCGTGTTTGATATTGTCATCCTGCCATTATCAAGAATTTATCTGTAAATTACCTTAATTATAGGGACCAATTAGCAACATATAGTATGGTTAGTTGGGTTGGTTTGGTTTTTCAACAGTGAGTAATGAGATTCAGGAGAAAAGTGTGAAATTTAGGCCAAACAACAGGGAGAATTTATTAAAAAAAAAAAACTTTTTTTTCCTTTTCTGCTGATTGATGATGGCTTGTAAGGTGGAAAATGAACAGGAGTGATAAGAACTTTATAATTTTAAAAAATTTAACCTCTTATTCTTAATTGTTTTTGTATAAAGTGACATTTTCGTTTATATTTTGCTTGGTTGGATACTAACAGGAATGTACGTAAATATCATTTCAGAGTGAAGGGAATGGAGTTGTCACAGCCTTCAGTACAACCATTGACTATAATTTCAAGATTTATGTTCCATATTACCAAGTATCCAACTTCCAAGAGTTTCGATATAAAATTTTAATATTCTTTTTACAAAATTTTCATTGAAATGTCAATAATATTATCGACAAGTTTTCATATCTAACAATTTTTTTAGTTGATATGGCAAAATATCAAAATAAAATTAGAGAAATTTCAAATATAATAATAAATAATAATAATAATAAAAAGAAATCTAGTAGGTTTATATTTATATTTTTCTACATAAGTATTTAGATTTTCATATCAATTTTAATCCAAACTTTTTAAACTGTATATATATTTTTACTATCAGATTATATCTTAGGAGAGTGTATTCAATTAAAACTTTTATAAATTTTTTTTTAAGTGAATGACTTTTGTAGAGTTCATAGATTTTTAATGACTTATGTGAAGTTTATAAAATTATGAATGACTTTTAAAAATTTTATTTTAAAAAAATTTTATAGACATTGATAGATATTTATAGATATTCATAGACTTTCATTGATTTTTAATATTTGTTAAATAACTAATTAATAAGATTTTTTTTTAGCTACAAAGGAAGGGGAATACAATGAAAAACATAAGAACACTCAGTTGCCATTAACTATTATATGCATAAAAACTTTCATTGGCTAGTTCACACCTATTTTGTCACTTTGCAAAATAGACAAAATCTCATCAGAATTATCATTTCAAATATTCACCTTTTGAATATGACTTAAAACTATAGATACTAGAAAATTTGTTACTTGATTGCATTATTTGAATATGTGATTATATATCACATTATAATAATTCTTTTTTTATGTTATTTAATTTCTTAATGTTATATAAAATATTATTGATATTAAGAAATTCAAATAACAAAAATTAAGATGTGAGATTTACAATAAAACAAACATTTTATTGCAACTATAAAAAAATAAAATCATATTAATAATGATCCAAAAAAACAAACATACTGCATATGATTAGTCAATTAAATAATTAATTTAAAATTTATATAATAATTCTATATAATTTTTTATGTATATAAATTATATATTCTATTTAAAAGAAGAAAAAAAAAAGAGAACATTTTAAACTTTTTTAAAAAATATGTTTATATTTAAACTATTTTTAAAGATTAATTTAATTAACAATTAATTGTGTTTAAGCACCCACCAGTTAACATATTCCTATCAACTATAGATTTATATATTGTGTGTTAGTTTTTTTTTTTATTTTTTGAAAGTTGTGAAATATTTTATTTTATTTTATTTTATTTTTTGTATGTGACTTAAAAAAAAAGTCGGCTGAAATCTTGAGAAAAAGTGAAAGAGAATTGTGGAGATTTTTTATTCATACAATATATAAAAAGTTAATGAAAGTATACAAAAGTTTATTATTTATAAAAGTTAATGACTTTTTAAATACCAGTTAACTTTTATAGATTTTATAAAAGTTATAATTGAATACCCCTTATTTTTATAGATTTTTTTAAAGTTTTTAAAATTTATTATTGAATATCTCTTGACTTTTATAGAGTTTTTATGAGTTATTATTGAATACCTCCTGACTTTTTAAGTCCGTAAAAATCTTTAATTCTCTTAATCCAATACACCCATGTTAAATGAGGTAAGCTATTTTAGATTCACTCATAAAATACTTAAATTCCTCTCGATTTTAATTAAATCAAGCTTGAATTCAGAGTAATTTAGATAGTGAATCGAGTCAAATTTGAGTATTATAATACTAAATTCAAGTATCTAGCAAGTCTAATAAAATATTAAAATTTTATATAATTTTAAATATATTTTATATTACATATAATATTTTACTAATTCGATTTTGAGAAGTTATTCAAAAAAATTTGAACATCATTGTAATATTAATAAATTAATAAATTTATTTTTTTTAATAATAATCAAACCTAATTATGTCGAATATAAGTATTTCAAATATCCGTTTAACTCAAACTCAAATTTCAAAATAAAAACTCAATTAATCTTGAGTTAATAGAGTCTCAACTCAACATTGTTTTGATTCAACTCAATTCAATTCAATTACACCTTAAGTAGATTATCTACACTAAAATTTAAAAAAAAATCATAAATAATGAAAATTTTTCATAGGGCTGAGCACGGTTCTAGAGAATTCGGAGATTTTCTGAACCGAACTTCGGAGATTTTCAAAATGGGATCTCCGGAGCCGAACCGTAAGAAAAAATCTCTATACCGAACCGTCCTGATTTTTCGGGACGATTTGGGACGGAGATTCAGGTATAATGAGACGGTTCGGTACGAAACGGAATAAAATGGAGATTCAGATATTTTCTATTTTTAAATAATTAAAAATTAAATTTTACTTATACATTATTCAATTTCATTAAATGTATTGCTAATTCAATATCAAAGTGTGTGTGTATATATATATATATTGCAACTACTAATTTGAAAATGAAATTTTATAATTAATAAAAATGAAATTTTACTTATACATTATTAAATTTTTTTTAAATGTGTTGCTAATTAAATATCAAAATGTGTGTGTGTGTGTGTGTGTGTATATATATA
>CATKHJ010361987.1:0-17828 GCA_949750685.1 Vernicia montana | reverse complement strand
ACTTTTGATTTTTTTTTTTTTTTAGATTTTTCTACTTTTGACAGCTTTTTTTTCATGTTTTCTTTTTGACATTTGTACACCTAACATTTATTATTTTTCTATCAACAGTCATCTTTACCCCATTAGACTGTTTTTTTACTTTCCTATCTTTTCCTTATATACACATGCATCTTTATTAGTATACATATAACTTTTAGGAGAGATGGTGAATAGAAATGGCAAAACCCTCAACACGCATATTCAAAATCATTTGTGTCTTCTATAGTCCAAAATATGGTAAGAATGAAGAATACTGGAAGGCAGCCAATGAACTTGGTCAGATTTTATCTAAATGAAAAATCGATTTTGTGTTTGGGGGAGGTAGTTTAAGGTTAAGGGGTTGTGTCTCAAGTTCTACATATATTGGAGGTAGCAGAGTCCTAAGTATAATTCTAAAGGCTTTGGCTAAAAATAAACACATCACCGGTAGGACTATAGGTAATGAGTTACAAGTCATAAGCATGTACGAACGAATGGCATACATGCATCACAATGCTGATGCCTTTATCACATTACCTGGTGGTCTAGAAACATTTGAAGATATCTTCAACATTGCATCTTGGGCCCAACTAAATCTTCATTAAAAGCCATTGAGTTTACTTAATGTTGACGATTTTTATGATGGTTTGTTATCTTTTTTTACCATGCTATGGAACAGGGTTTTATGACATAAGCAAGTCGATGCATCGTAGTCTCTACTTCAATTACTGATCAATTAATTGGCCAACTGCAAAACTTTGTACCTGAACCTGATCCATTGATGGCGCAGGTGGTCGAGCACCCTAAAGATAGTAGCAATAAAAAGCGTGTACTATATCTAAATCTCCGATTGTAACTTTCTTAACTCTTATTTTTTTACTTACAACATTTATTTTCTTTTCTTTCTGTTGCTTTAATAACACTAGATCAAGCGAAATTTTTTACTCTTTACTTATCTATAATAGACATTGAGAACAATGTCTCGAATAGGTTGGAGAGGAGATAGTTGTCATTTAAAAAAAAAAAAAGTTTTGTTGTCTCTAATTTTAAGGTTTGAATCATTAAATGTAAGATGGCTGAGTAAATAGTTACTTTTGTACTCTTGATATGCATCTTTAATTTCTATGACTTTCTTTTCTATTAAAGAAAAATAGATAGAGAAAAAGATGGCTGAGTAAAGAGCTACTTTTGTGCTCTTGATACACATCTTTAATTTTTATGATTTAAAAAAAAAAGTGTCTAAAATTTTTAGGATTTTGAGTCTAGCTCTAGGTTTTTAGGAATACTTTCAGTTACTGTAATGAGAATTGAGCTTTAATGTCATGGCTTTGATTTATGATGAGTATTATTTTGAATCTTGATGTTATTCTTTGGTTAATATATGTCTATGATGATTATACTCAATATTTTTTTGCACAATAGCCATGTTATTCGGTATAGAGACAAGCATGCTAGAACAAGTGTGTTCTTATACCCTCACTGTAATGATCATTTTGATTTCGACATGAAGGAATTAAATATTAGAACTCCTCTTGAGGTGATTTGAGACGAACGATTGATCAGACATCACTTGTAAAATGATTAAGGCACTAGGATTTTTACCACAAAGCCAAATCAGTCAGTTCCCCGATTGATGTTCCAAGAGAACATCCCCCTAGTTAGCCAATTTGAGCCTACATTAATTAGCTATTTTCTTTGAGAACTAGATCTCTCACCCAGCTCAAACATGTTTATATCCTTACTCTTGTTCTAAATATGAATTGGAGCTAAAGAGGCATATTTCATAAGCAAGGGATATTTCTTAAAGATTTGAGATAGGAATAAGAGGTAAGTGTGAAAAAACAAAAAATAAAAAATATATATATAATTATATTTGTATTCAATGTAAAGTTTGAATATGATGATCTTGCAAAATTATTTAGATTGAAGTAAAGGCCCAACATAATGATAATTGTCCTACGTTTCCTATGCTTCTATAGATTTTGAGAAGTGATTCTTGCAAAATATTATGATGTCTCTAACTCTATGAAGTCTTTGGAACCTTTGTGATATCCTATTCATTTCATTCTTTACCTACGTCACTATCTCCTATACCCCATCACAAACAATATTAAAGACCTTTTGATCTTAGGTGGTGCCTTCAGCGTATTGGAGATTCGTACCAAAGGGGGAGCTTATGATTCTTAATTCTTTATTAGAAGTCGGATGGTTGTTATTGTAAGAATTATGAGAATTTTACTTATTTGAAACATGCACATCATATTTATCGTTGATATTGGTCATTTTGCACATACACTTGAGTATGATTGTTGTAGGATGAATTAGCTTTTGAATAAATATGGATTTGATTTAATGCTTGTTTGATTTCAAAGCTGTGATCACTTATTGCTCTCTGAGATAAACAAATGGAAGTTTAGATTTTTACAGGTGTTTGTGGGTATCAACACTGGAAGCCCTCACGAGACTAAAACTCATCCTCTATGGGACCACCTATGAGTTTAAAGGCTTGTTGCATATGCTAAATACAATCGTGATTTCCTATGAAAGTGGACTAGTTTAGGTTTTGTATTTTCTTTTAGTTTTGCTTGAGGACAAGCAAAATCTTAAGTTTGGGAGTGTGATAACTATATTTTCTTAAAGTTATTTTACCTGTTTAAAATCAAATTTTGGTTCAGTTCTTGAGAATTTAATAATATTATTACTTATTTTGAGAAATAAATAATTCTAACAATTTATAATTAAATTATAAAATATTTTTAGCATTTTATTTTATTTTATTTTGCAGATCAAAATGACATTAATGATGTAGGTGATGATGTCATGATATTAATGATGCAGGCGATGATGTCATAATAATAATGATGCAGGCAATAATGTCATGATAATAATGATGTAGGCAATAATAAATTGCCTATAAATAAACATTACCACCCCTCTTTCAAATCATCATTCAATCATTCAATCAAAGAAAACAAATATTTAGATAAGAAGAAAAGTTTTGGAGCTCGTGTATGCCAAAAATTGTATCCCACAAAGAGTTCTTTCTAAATTTTTATTCTACAATTCAATAATAAGTTGTTATTATGTTTTCTATTAGATTGATTGTTAATTTAATTGTCTCTTTCTTCTTAATTATGAGTAGCTAAATATCTTATCTAGGATTTAGATGTAATCTTTTGATTTTCCTATGACTATCTTTATTTGATTGATTTGGTTTTAATTATTGAAATTAATCTTTTATCTTAGAATTTAATGCTTGTAAATAATTGATTACTATTTCATGTTTAAAGATATTATGTGAAGTAGCGAGAGTGAAAACATAATATTAGTTCATTGAGATATTAGACATAGGGAATGTGTTGCTTAGAGATAAGAACACTCATTTGTGATTAATTAAAGGATTTCCATAAAATTTAATGGGTTTGTGTTAATTGCTTGTGATCACGAGAGTGGACATAAGGTTAACATAAATACTTGTGTTGTGTCTTGAGAGAGAACATCATATAATTTAGGGAAATCTAATCATTAATTCCAATGAAATTAAACCAATCTAGAGAATATAGAAAAGTCAAAGGTAATCAATTGATGAAATCTAAATCCTAGATCTTTTTCATATATTAAATTTATCTTTTAATATTTGTTTTTATTTTATTTTTTATCTCAACTAAATCAATTTTCTAAATAATAAGGTAATTCATAATTTTGGTAATTGTTAATTCATTTCCCGTGGGATCGACACTCTATTCAATTACTATATTACTTGTTCACGACCTGTGCACTTGCAGATTTTTTGCAATACCCTGCAAATATAAAAACACAGTCAAGAGGGCCAAGCCTTTTGCTTGGCAAAGAACCTCCGACGGTCAAGTTAGTGAAGGTATAGTTGGTTGTTGCCAGAGAAGGAGATTTCTCTTCTCAGGCAAGTTAGCTAGAAAGCATTTAGTGAGAGAAAGGAGATGAGAGAGATGTCAAGTTCAAGCTACCTATCTCAAAGTTTGATCCATCCCTTTTGTATGCCTTTGCGTGTTAGGTATGGATGGCAGTTGAGGAAAGAGAATGTCTCCTGATAGGTATGGTTGGTGCATAGGTCCTGGAGGCTAGGGCCTGGACCTGTCTCTTGTCAAGTAGCATGTGGTTGGTGGTGTCAGGGAGTTAGGACGCACCGCCTGAACACCACTTTCCTCTGACATAATCAGGCTGACGTTTGTACCTCGTGACATCAGCTACAATTGAGAAGCTTGTTGAGCAAGCTTCATTATTGCGAAGAAGGATGAAGTACTTTAGGGAAGGGTGAAGCAGTAACTTCGTCTCTCTTGGGGGCTGAGGAGCTGATCCCTTGGGCTTGCCCTTAGTAGGCATTATCTTAAGCCTGAATCCTTCTATAATGGATGAGAAGCTTGATCAAAGTGGGCCTTGATTGCATTTGGACCCATTATCTTATTGGCTATTTTTGTCCCTCATCAGAGACCCCTATGTTTCATTGAGGTGAAGGTCAAGGATGAAGCCTCAGTGGAAAATTTTCATCTTTTGTTCAGCTTCGCTCAAAGACATATCTTCGCCTTGTTTACGGTTGGCTTCATCTAAGTGAAACAATATAGTTTGCAAGATGGCTTTGCCCAATCGAAGTGACCTAATTGGTGGACTAGCTTCGCTTGAAATCTTCACCTGGGGCAGGTCAATCATCTCAAACTCATTTAATGCATATTACAGCTGATGGAATCATGCATTTAATAAATGTCTCTTCAAGCACAGGCGTAACTACGTGGCACTGTACTAGTACAATTTTTAAGGGAATTTCAAATGGTAACCGCATTTTTATTTTCCCTCATTATTGTGTGGTGGTTGGTGAGGGGTCTCCTTCTCTATATGTACTCTTAAGTTCTTCACTTCAGAGCTCTTATTTGCCTTCTTGTGAATTTTAAAATTTCTTCTTCTTTCACTACTCTTTTCATCTCTTTGAAGCTTTTTCTTCTCTTTTTACTTTCTCCTAATGGCACCTAAAAAAGACACTTACCCAAGGAGAGACAAGGTTAGTGTTGTACAATACGAGGAGATCCTTAATCAAGTATGAGGAGATATTGAGCCCCTTGGCAAAACGAACGAGTTTGCAGTGTTCAATGAGAATCTGGATTTTAATGACCAGTTCGTGTTTCACCTAGCTCAACCTCATGATAGGGTTTATTCAGGTGGCCCAAATGCAATCTTTCCCAAAGATTTTGGTCACTACATCATCTTCTATCACCAGTTGGAGGCTGGTCTCCTCTTTCCTCCTACTTGGTTCGTAGTTGAGTGTTTCAATTACTTCTAGGTGAATCCCATGATGTTAACCCCTAATTCCATTAGTGATTTCTACTACTTTGAAGTCTTGTGCTTCGCCTACGACATCTATCCTTCCTCCATACTCTTTTAGTGTTTCTTTAGGCTTTGTAGCACCCAAGGGTCCCCAGGTGCGTATATGACTTCGGCAAAGCCTCTTCGTGGCCTTTTTATAAACAAAGACAAGACAGTGAAGGACTGAAAGAGGAAAATTCGGCATGATTGAGATCACTGATGGTCTGGGCCGCATGTCAGAGGGCTTTGACTTTCCTGGTCATCTTCTATTGCTAATAGGCCTTAAGGACTGGCCTGAGAACTTGACTGATGATGAAAGGCAAGATCTAATAACTCTCGTTCATGAGAGACATGTGTATGATGTGGAGAAGATGGGGTCCGCCATTCATTTGAGGGATGTTGAAGGAAACCCTACCCCTAAGATTCGCTTGATGGATATCCAAGGTATGTCTTCATCTCTGAGTCTTCACTAGTATGTCTCTAGGTCGAAATTGCTGATGCGTGTGCCTTATTATTTATCTTCGTTCATTTGCTTTTACAGTGAAGGTGAAGAATCATGAGCATTATTAGGATATCTTAAAGGTGACTGTTGGATTATCTCCCAGGGCTTAAAATCCTCCTTTTGAGCTTCTTGTCCTAAACCCTTCCATAGGGAGATTGAGGGTGCGAGTTGAAGCTAACTTCGGTCCTCCGCCTACTAAAGGTTCTAGTAAGCAGGCGAAACAACCTCATGTGAAGCAATCTCTGACAGAGCGGCCTCATATAGATATGGAGGTTCCTGGCATATGAAGGAGACTTGTTAAGGCCTCTGATCTTATAATTCTTGTTGTTGGAAGGAATGGGGCACCTAACCCTACCGCTCCTCATGGAGGAATTTTGATCCCTGGGGGGGAATGAGCCACCTTCTACCCCTCCTCCTGGCAAAGGGAATGGAGTGTTGAAGCCTGTTCAGAAGGAGCTGAAGAATAAAGGGCCTCCTTTATAAATGTGTTAGAAGCCTTCGCCCATAGCTTCAGAACTGTTGAAAAGCTAGTGGACTTGGAGAAGCAGCTGGAGGACATAACTGACGATGCAACATTCAATGCTAAACTGGCTTTGTTGGTCAAGGAACTGGAATTGCCAGAGCTTGCGACAGGTATGAATGATCATCTTGCTTTTTCCCCACCTTCATCACCCTTGGTGTTGGGGCCCAGTGATCGGCCTGATCCTCGAATACCTAGGAGTACCATACTAAGGTGGTCGAAGAGTGTCAAGGCTGGGAGGCCCCCCACTACTTCAAAGAAAACTGCTTGGGAGGAGTATGAGGTGAAGAGGATCTATTTGCCTGATTTGGCCACACTCCTTATACTTTACCCTTCTCCTGAAAAAGCGTCGATTGAAGAGAGGCAGCTAGCCTTATAAGACAATTTGCTTTGTCTATTGTTTTGGCGAAGTCTTTACTATTGTGTTGTGATTTTTAACATGTCTTTTACACTCTTACAAGTCCTATGGAGTCAGTTGCTGCTTCGACTCCATTGGAACCTTCTGTAATACAACCACTTTCTTCTTCGAAGTCTGCAGTCAAGCCAACCCCAACTTTTGAGATTAATATAGGGGCTCAGGCTGGAGCAATAAAGATAACTCCTCCCACCAAGCCACTTACAAAGAAAGTGACCATCAAGGAGTTCTTGGCTAGGAGAAAGAAGAGGGAAACTTCGCCTACTCCTCCGCCTTAAAGGAGCATCGCACAACCATCCGATCCAGCATTAGTTGCAGTGACTTCTAAGCCTCCAGCAAAGAGGCAAACAATTGAGGAGCCGACTGGCACTGTTAAGAAGAATCTTCCTGTGACTGAGGGGAGTGAAGGTTCAACTAGGAATGAACTTCCCTTTTTGAGGAGGTAATGACATTCGCAGCATCATTGTCGGCCATTCCAACAGTGCCTTTGACCTTTCTCCACCCTGCTCCTACTTATCTATTAAAGTCTGCTACAGACATCCTGGAGAAGCAAGAGAAGATGCTTGAAGGGGTAAGTTTTCCTTCGATCTCCTTATTGGATATGTACCTCTTTCTACCCTACTGATAAGGTTTTTCTCTTTTATTTTTTTATGGTGCATACAGCTTCAGACTCTAGGAAGCTTCGCACTCAACTGGGTCTTCTTGAAAACCATTATGATGCTATGAGGAAAGCAGCAGAGGAGAGGCAGGAAGCCTATCTAAAGCTGGAGGCAGATTTACTCGTTGCCAGGTTGGCATTGGAGGAGGAGAGGCAGAAGAGTGCTTCACTGGAGAATGAGAGAGTCGACTCGCCGAAAGGCTAAAGTCGAAGCTGAGGCTCTTCGATCTACATTAGGTGAGCAGGACTTGCCTAGAGTCTCGCTAGGTCTCTTCATCTAGATTTACCAAGGTGCTTCACCTAAAATCTCGCTAGGTCTTTTTTCCTGGATTCACCAAGGATCTTACTTTCTTCAAGAAGCCCATCTTGCGATTGCGAGGAATATTTTGCCTAGAATCTTGCTAGGTCTTTTCGCTTGGATTCACCAGGCCTCTTACTTCCTTCTTCAGGAAGCCCATCTCTCGATTGTGATGAATATTTTGCCTAAAATCTCGCTAGGTCTTTTGGTCTCTCTTGTAGAGAGTTTCACCTGGAGTACTCGTCAAAATTGGCATATTGCCTCTACTTTTCTCCTTTGAATTTATCCCAACGACTTCTTTGTTTTGTCAATTTTGGAAACTATTCCTCTGGAGCTTTGCAATTCTGCAACCTCCAGGTTGTCATGCATACATTCATTCATTCAATTGAGAAGATTCAACTAGTCTTATGATGATTGCTTCTTTTATTGATTTTTATTGATAATATATTTTCAAGTGTTGAATATTCCAAGTGTGGGACACTTCATCACCTTTCATAGTTATAAGTTTCTATGTGTCTGGACCAATGACTTTCTACACTCTGAATGGTCCTTCCCAGGCTGGTGCTAACTTGCTTGTGCCTTTGCGTTTTCCCATGACCTCAAGAAATCTCATGACCAAATCTCCTTCAATGAACACCCAGCTTTTGACTTTTCTGTTGAAGTAATTGGCAGCTTATTGTTTGTAAGCTGTCACTCGGATACTGGTTATTTCTATGAGCTCTTTGAGGAGATCAAAGTCTATTCTCCTGGCTTGGCCATTCTCTTTGTCTCCGAAATAATTGACTCTGCCACTAGGTAGGCCTATATCAATAGGAATCACAGCTTCTATCCCATAGGTCAAGCTAAAAGGTGTTTCTCTAGTTGGCTATCTTGGAGTTGTTCTGTATGGCCATAGTACGTAGTGTAGTTTTTCTGCCCAGCTTTGGCCATATCCATCTAGTCTTCACTTTAACCCTTGTAGGATTGTTCGATTAGTTACTTCTGTCTGGCCATTTGTTTGTGGATGGGCAACAAACGAGAAGTTTTGCCTGATATGGAGCCCTGAACAAAAGGCTCGTACTTTGGCATTATCGAACTACTTCTCGTTATCACTGATAAGCTGGTATGGAACTGTAATACCCTAGATCAATTTAATTCCTAAGAAATATCGATGATGCCATAGAAAAGCAATTTAAACGATTAGTGAGATAATGAGACCAAATATGAGCTTAGTCATGCTCGATTAAATGTATGTAAAATTTTTCTATTACTGTGAAATTAGAGTACTTAAGTACTCAAAAGAATTTTATGAATGTGATTAATAAAAATAAGTTTAATAACTCGCATTAATAGCGATCACAATAATGTACACTGTAAAAACAGGTAAAACAGTCATTTCACAAAAACTGTCGAAATAGCAAGTTAACTGTACATGAACATGTGAAACAAAGTGTGAGGCCCAACCATATGTCAATATGGCTAGCCCAATGTGGATAGAAAAGGGAATATTTTGCTTGAATTTATAAGAAAATAATATCAAATGTAAATGAATGAAAATGGACCCCACATTTCAATTAATTAAATTTATTACATAATCATAGAATTTCTTAAATGTAAATTTAGATTTTCCTATTACCAAAAATATGTTCATATTTATCCATTTATTAATGAATTTTGTAAATTTAAAATTGGGCTAAAAATACTAGCCACTAGATTGTCTTTTGTAAATCTCCACCATCCATTCAAGTAAAGCTTATCCAAAACACCTTAAAATCATCTTATTACCATAAATTGTCAAAAAAAAAAAAAACTTCTAACCATTTTTTAAGGGATAGCCGGCTCCCTCAAATGCTCTTCCATGAACCCATCAAACTCCAAGGTAAACTCTAAATCTTGCCTTCAAATTTCATTTTAAGCATGGATAATTAGATTTTTCATGTTAAAGCTTTAAAATTTTCTCCCTCTTCTTCCTTCTCTATGTTCGGCCCATACAAAAATTATTGGAGAAAATTTATTTTTTGCATTTCTTAATTTTTATGGATGTATTATAAAGTTAATTGAAAATATTAATGAATTAATTGAGTTTAAAATGTAAGAACTTAATTTGACTCTTGAACTTGAAATTGAAAACCTAGGTGTTTGAATTGAACAAAATCTTAGGATACCAATTCTGTATAATTAGAGACCGAATTTGAAATACTGTTAAACATGAAAATTGTAGTGTTTTATATTAAATACATTCCCATAAAAGGGTTTTATGAAATTCTTGAAGAGTGATGAGACATGTCCCTTGAAATTGAAGTGACCCAGATTTGAGAATTTCTAAGTAATCTGAAATTTCTTGAACCTATAGAGGATGTTATAAACATAATTTGGAGATAGAAAAAATATAAAAGTTGTAGGTAAATATCTTAAGTATGCACCTGTAAAATTAATTTAAAATATTTAGTGTTTACAAAGAGAAATCACACTTGAACTAAAACTGATACTGTTCATTAATTGAATGGGCAATCTGAAATATAGTATCCCAAAAGGTGGATTTAGAAACTAAATTAGGCCAAGTATAAAACATTTCAAATGATAATTAATATGTTTATAAGCTCTTTGTAAAAGGAAACCTACATTTGATATGTATATTTTTAAATATGATCTAGTGAAATTGATAAGGTATGGAAACTCTTGCAATCTAACATCATTGATAAACTTGAGAATATATCTCATGAATTGAGGATGATAAAGATAGAATTAGGAGAAACTAAGAACTATTAAAATGATCATTGATATGTGAAGAATTAATCCACAAAATATCTTAACAAAATTCCAAGTGTAGTATGAGAAATAGAGTTTGCTATGTAATTGACTCTGTATTTAGCTTTAACTTGTAAACTGAATTGAATCTTCTGATTTGAGGACTTTAAAGATAGAACTAAGCTAAAATAAAAACATAATAAATATTCCTTAATATCTATAGTAACTCTCAGTAAAAGGATACTTCATTTTAAAGTATAAATCTGGAGTTACACTCAAAAGCGTATGATAGGGTCAATCTGCCCTACAACAGAAACATAATTGAATTGAAATGGTCACTAAGTTTTCTATGAATTGAATTCTAAGTTCAATTTTGGATATATTGTAAATGTATATGTCTAGATTAAAATACAAAAAGAATCAACTCATTTAGATCAGTAAATCATGAAAAATGAAAGAAATAATGTAACATGGTCAAATGATATAATTAGACGATAAGTGAAAAAGTAATGTTTCAAAGTTATCTATTGTAAACTAATAGATTCTATATATATGTAAACAATGAATAAATGATTAATGATAATGATGAATATTGAAGTGAATAAGACTACTTAATATAAATTCAGTTTGAAAATTTTTTTAATTGCTATAAAGCAAACCATGTGAATCAAAAGTATTCTTTTAGGCCATTCGGCCAGTATTTGAAAATTAAATAGAAACATACATCAAATTGTTATATGTGTATATATATGTTATTGTGTATATTGACTTGCATCGATATTAGATAAATAATATGTCTTAGATGTAAACTTAATAGTATTAGAGTTAAAATTAGAATAGTCAAATTGATAAGGTATTTAATAATCTTCACTTGAATGATATAAAGGGTATGGTTCGATGTAGAACCTAAAAAGAAAAAGATAAAAAGATGTTTCAGAGATTGAGGAGCATCATTGCCAACTGTACTAAGAGCTTGTGTTAGGAGTTAAGGATGTCAAGGTGAGTACTTAAAACCTTAATCTAAATGCATAAATCATATGGAAATGAACAATTTTACATTGAATCTATTGTCATCTCCAATTGAAAACCTTGTGTTTCTATAACGAAACCAATGTATACAAGAGATCCTTTCAATGAGACCTTCAACCTACTCACTGCTATTTGAATACTAGTATTGAAACTGTATTCAAATCAAACATTGCAAATAGCCTACCTTTTATGTGTTAATCTCTTCAATATAATGAAACTTTTCTTGAGACAATATATTTCATTTGAAAACTCAGTATACCCTAATTGATAAACTATTCTCATAACTATGTTCCTTTAAAGAACCAGTTGATCTATTCATATAAATTCCAGTGTTCCTACCATTGATAATGTTTCATTGAATCTTATATGATTCATTACTGTGTACTGTTGATTCATAACATTGAAAAGCTTGCATACTTGAACCAAAGTGATCTTACTGTATTTGTGAAAGCAAAAATTCCCATCTGGTGTGGGGTAACACATAAGTCATGTACACATGGTTAAGTCTATGGGTAGGGCGAGCATACCGAACCCTAGCTAGGAAGGGTGGTCCTAACTGTGAGATCTGATCAATCTCGCGCTACTGATACTGTATGAGTGAGCAAGGCATTAGCCGCCACTCCAGTTATTTACATGAGGGTGAGTAAGGCATTAGCTACCACTCCAGTTATTTACACGTGGGAAGCATACCGCTTCCAAGAATTTCAATTTCTGCTAAAATGGTATTATTGAACTCCAACTGTTATTGACTGTTGCAAAACTGTTCCTCCATACTGATACAATGAAACCTTTCTAATTTTATTGTTAAACATGTACTCATATACTGTTTCATATTTATTTGTAAAGTACTCACTGAGCTTCTCTCACACTCTTATAGTGTATTATTTTCAGGTCTAGTAGCAGACTCAGCAAGTGAATCTCAAGTATCAATCTTCGCTAAATGTATGAAGATTGTAACTCGATTCTTTGGATCATATCATTTAGAGCTCCATAGATTGATATGGTTTTAGTATTATGGTAATTGGTTAAATGGGATACTTATATTGGTCAGAGATTGTAATATGATATGTTGTATTTGATTATAGAAATTAATATCTGATACAATAACATGTTGATTAATGATGAAAGACATCATTAGATGGATAGTATGCTTTGATATATGTTAAGTATACGAAAATTATATTGATATATGTTGAGTATATGTTTGGTAAATGTGAAGTATATGCTACTGTTAATACAGGTTGTGATCTTGGGATCATGAATAATGTTTGCTAAGTAAGTTATATTATGAAATGAGGGGTTCTACACGTTATTGGTACCCTTATGGTTACCCATGCTCTAGGACCATCACATCTCCGAAGGTGGGGTGTGACAAATTTGGTATCAAAAAAAAAGTATAAGTCTCGTATAAATGTTGCTAAAAATTAGCAAGTATACAGATCGTGGGCAAGTAATCGTGTATCAGTAGAGTGTCGATTCCACAGGGAAGGTATTGTCAAGTACCAAAATTATAATTACTCTGTTATTTAGAATATCAAGTTAGTTGAGATTAAGAAGAAAATAAAAACATGTATTAAAAGATAAATTCAATATATGAAAAAAAACTTAGGATATAAATTTTATCAATTGATTACCTATTACTTCTTTATATTCTCTAGATTGGTTTAATTTTCATTGGAATTAATGATCCTAAATTATATGATGTTCTCTGTCTAGATACAATACAAGTATTTATGTTAACCTTATGTCTACTCTCGTGATCACAAGCAATTAACACAAACCCATTAAGTTTTATGGAAATCTTTTAATTAATCACAAAGGAATGTTCTTAACTCTAAGTAACACATTCCCTAGGTCTAATATCTCAATGAACTAATATTATACTTTCACTCTCGCTACTTCATATAATATCTTTAAACATGCAAATAGTGATCAATTATTCACAAGCATTAAAAACCAAATCAATCAAACAAAGATAGTCATAAGCAATTCAAGAGATGACATCTAAATCCTAGAGAAGAAATTTAGCTACTCATAGTTAAGAAGAAAGAAACAATTAAATTAACAATCAATCTAATAGAAAATATAATAACAATTTATTATTGAATTGAAGAATAAAAGTTTAGAAAGAATTCTTTTTGGAATACAATCTTTGGCATACACGAGCTCCAAAACTTCTCTTTTTGAACAAAATGAAAATAAAAAGAAATGAAACTAAGAAAATATAAATTTTTAAATTTATTTATTTGATTGAATGATCATTTGAATAAGGGGTCGTAATGCCTATTTATAGGCAATTTCCATCTTCTTTTTCCACCTTCTTGCATCATTATTATTATGACATCATTTCTTGTATCATTAATATCATGACATCATTGCCTGCATCATTATTATTATGACTTCATTGCCTGCATCATTAATATCATGACATCATTGCTTACATCATTGATATCATTTTGATCTGCAAAATAAAATAAAATAAAATACTAAAAATACTTTATAATTTATTTATAAATTGTTAGAGTTATTTATTTCTCAAAATAATTAATAATATTATTAATTTTTTAAGAACTGAACTAAAATTTGAGTTTAAACAGGTAAAATAACTTAAAGAAAATAGAATTATTAATAGACTAATAAATGTTACAGAGTCATCATATATAAGTTAAACCATGGAGCATAGGATTCCTAATCGTCAATTATAGTCCATCATTAAGATAGTTTCGTGTTATCCGAATATGATTGAATTATTATCATCTAATATGATATATATGTGTATGCTACGAATATAAAAGAACTAGTATGTGCCAACATACACTAGTGTGATAGTTAAACCATGGAGCATAGGATTCCTAATCGTCAATTATAGTCCATCATTAAGATAGTTTCACGTTATCCGAATATGATTGAATTCTTATCATTTAATATGATATATATGTGTATGCTCCGAATATAAAAGAACTAGTATGTGCCAACATACACTAGTGTGATAAATATATAAATGAAACATTGAACATACTCTAAATGATAGATGTGTACAAAATGCAATATGAAAGTGAAGTGACAAACGTGAAAAAGGAGGTCGATCTCCTAGTGATCGCTCCTGTAATAGAGAAAATGAACGTGCATTGTCAAAAAGAAATTTCTTGTAATAATTATATGTTGAACATTGATAAAGACACCAATACATTTGTTGTCTATGAAAAGACTTACATAATGTGAATAATGATAGACATGTATGAACTATTTGTACATATGAAAACATGTGTATTGCTTAGGATAAAGACCTCCTAAGGAAAACTACCTCATAATGATGAGAATGTAAAAATCTAACATTACTCTATATGTTATGTTACTGTACGATCATTTATTCAATTTGCCTAGGTTTAAACAGTAAACCAGAAAAGGAGGAAAAAAAATGAAAGAATCAACAAATGGAACGAGGAGGGTATTGTATGCCATCTACTGTGTGCTCCTTGGTAACGACACCGCAAGGAGAGAAGCAGAAATCTTCCTGTTATCCGCATAGATACCGAATAAGAATTGAAAGAAAGCATGTTGATTAGTATCTTCGAGGAAGAAAATAATCGATGACCTGAAAGTTATCACACTATCTCTAGAGAAACATGTGGAACCACTTATAATATGATAACGAAAACGGATGAAGGAAAACATAAGGACCTCTTGTTAGACTTAATTAAAGTCTTAAACAAGGGGGAAAGTAAAGAAAAATGGAAGAATAGAATAAGTACAATGATAAATAAAATATTATAAGGGAGACAATAAAAGTCAGAATTATAAAGACATAGATGATAAAAGAAATATGTACCAGTTAACTACTAGTGGAGTTTTATTGATTAGAATAAATATATTCTAGTGAAAGATCTTGTGTAAAGAAGAATTAATAAAGAGATAAGTAGTCATGGAATAAGAGCAAATGTTATAGAAAATAACAAGCATAGAATGTGACCAAGAAAGATAAATGAGGTATTGATTAAATGGAATGGTAAATGCTAGAATGAAAGGTATAAAGAATAATAAAGTGAGGAGAATCACAAAGATAATGAAATTACAGAGCAATGAAGAACTAACATGGTTGAAAGATTTAACTGATAATGATGAGACTAAAAAGAAGAATGAGTAAAAGAGAAGGTATGATAGTGAAACAAATGGAATAGATGAGCTTGACTCAAGATAGCGAACACTTAAATTGTTAATAGTTGAAGAGATGGTGAAATTGAAGATAGATAAAATTGGTTATTGTTGTATAAAGATATAAGGAACTGATCAGGATAACGACTTATGATAGAAAAGTTAAGTAAGAATAAAAAAACATGGATAATTTTGTAATGGTTAAGAGTAAACAATGAACTAAAGTAGTCTTGAAAAAGATGTGGAAGACTGTATGAATAAGGAAGAAATTGTAATGATTAAGGAAACCTGAATACATCCAAAAATTCACTCTGGAGGAGTTGGATATATAGATAGAAGGAAATGTGAAATAATTAAGATCGATATAAAATAAGTCAAATGAAGGATGATTCAATTGAATATATGGATTCTTAAGGAAAATTTAAATCGTAGACAAATACGAATACCATATGAAATGGATACATGTTGTGACTATTGATAACGTAAATTAATTCTTATGTGTATGAAAGATATAAATATTTCCTAGACAAAGAAAGTGATTAAAAGCTAACACATCTCACTAAAATGGGAGCATGGTTCAGAAGGCTGTAAGAATACTGTGACTATACACATTGATGCATGCACAAATATTATTCCAATTGAGACGACATACTTACAGTAAGAGGAAGGCTAAGATTCATTAGATAAATGTAGAGATCTTAAGGAACCAAAGACTTGCAAGCTATAGTAAGAAGTGAATAAGATAAAATAATTGAGGAAATGAATATTTTTTCCTTATTATTATTATTACAGATGATAAGACAATATTTGAAAATGAAAGTAATCCCCACCTAGTCCATCCATTAAAAGTATCGAGGCAATATAAGCAAAAAGAAAATTTCTTAACTAGGAAGTTCGTCAATGAACAAGTTTAAATAGAGATTATCTACTCGGATATCTGTCACATCCCGCCTTTCGAGATGTGACGGTCCTAGGGTATAGGAAGACGTAAGGTCACCTAAACCCGTAGAACCCTTAATACACTACTCTCACTAACACATGGCAAACACAATCCCAAGATCGTAGCCAACTCTCATAGACGAATCCTATCATATATACTATCCATATTACATGCATAATTTATCTTTAATTATACGTGACCGATAATTGATTTTAAATCCTTATATCACATGATTGGTTAATCCTTATAACTTAATAGTCATCATACTTAAGGATTACAGACCAATGTAATAGTTGACAGTCATCCAAATGAGCAGTACTAATATCTTAACCCGTGGAGCTCTAACAGAAATACGCATATTACAGGCCAATCAGAATAAGCAAAAGATGACCCAAATGCGGCACAGTAATCTCCCAAGCGATGAAGGTAGCTTGAGAGGGTTACCTTGCACGAGTCTCTATTATCCTAAAAAAGAATATAAACACTACGGGGTGAGATAAATCTTAGTGAGAACACGATATACTAATATGATATGCCGGCAGTTACAAATGAAATATGAAATGAACAATCTCATGGTATAATGTATCTTATGATACAAATAATTTCATATTTATCACTTTAGCAGTTTAGCACTTTAGCAGAAATTTAAGATCAGAAGCGGTATGCTTCCCACATAGTAATAGAGTAGTGGCTAATGCCTTACTTACTCACATCACATAATATCACGTAAGACTGATCAGGTCTCAGGGCTAGGAACTCAAACTTTTCCTAGCTAAAGTCCGGATACACTCACCCTATCCGCAGGTATTTTACCGTGTACACAGGCCCGATGTATAATCCCACATCAGTCGAGGATTTTTGCTTTCTCATATTCACATATAATGATATAACTTATGATAAATCAATATGGCATATAAGAATGAATCATGCCTCAATATCCAATTTAGGATTCAATAATAGTTTGAGATATTACTGACAAAAGTAGATATACTCTTTAGAGATAGGCGAAAGGCCTCGGTAAATAATTCTAGCATAGCAAAGAAATGATGATTTTAGGTATGAACATGCGATAAGAACATTTGCTAGAATTTCAATAACTCATGATTATCAATATGAATGCCCATACAATACTAGCATATCATAAACTCACCTCGGATCCTTAGCTCCTATATAGTATCACTAGCAATGAGGATTGGCCTCTCCTTCTTGAACACA
Organism: Vernicia montana; assembly: GCA_949750685.1. NCBI lineage: Eukaryota > Viridiplantae > Streptophyta > Magnoliopsida > Malpighiales > Euphorbiaceae > Vernicia > Vernicia montana. The sequence continues at coordinate 23 of CATKHJ010361987.1, read as the reverse complement.
AGCCTTTCCTTTATCTTCTACAA
>CATKHJ010361975.1:0-14694 GCA_949750685.1 Vernicia montana | reverse complement strand
ACCAACTCATCCCATAATTTCTTCAGTTTTGTAAAATACTGAGCCACTGTCATGTTCCTCTGAGAAATTGAGCTAATTTCCCTTTGAACTTGGTACATCAATGGACCATTGCTCTCTCCAAACCTCTGTTCTATTTCATCCCAGAGCTCCTTTGCACTTGTGGCATAAATGAAAGCTTCCACAAGTTCTTTCGAGATTGAATTTAAGATCCAAGAGTTAACCATGTAATCTGCCCTTTGCCATTGCTCAAAAGTTTCTAAATCCTCATTAGGCATTGGACATTTCCTATTTATGAACCCTAATTTTACCTTAGCCCCTAAAGCTATCTTAATAGATCTACTCCAAGCCAAGAAATTGTTTCCATTCAGAGGAGTAGTCACAAGAACCATACCTGGATGATCCGAGTTCTGAATCATCAAAGGATCTCCAGATTTGATCAATAATTCCACAGATCTTGCATTTTTATTAGCATTATTTCGTGAACTTCCTGCTTTTGTTTCAATGTCATCAACTGCCTCCATTTCTTCAATCAATCGAGTAAATCAAAATCGCAATCAACACTCTCAAGTAGAAACCAATCAAAAGATTTAAAGAACCTGCTCTGATACCATGAAGAAAAGTATCAGTCCTCCATAGTTAACCTAGAACCAGAAGTTTAGCTCAGAAACGAAAATATCAGATAAAACTGAAAAGAATAATTCTCATTCAATAAGGACCAAAAGTCAAGTCAATTACAAAACTAATAGCTAATATATATGTACAGTATAATGCCAGCTCAACTTGATGCCAGCTCACTAATCCTAACAGAATGCCTAACCAAATAACAGCCTATGAATAAAAATAAATTATATATTCTCACAGTATTGCATGTCAAGGGATGTTTCTTTTACAATGCGAATATTTGTGTATTATGAAATGAGTTAAACTAAATGGAGATTCATTTTTAGAAGTCCTAAATATATGGTTTTTTTAAAAAAATTCAAATGCGGTTTAAATATTTTAATACCCTGAAGGATTGAAGTTTGGAATATTATTAAGCATCAATTAGTTATTATTTGTTATTGATGTGAGTAAGATGAAATTCGAACCCACACTATGTATGTTCCGAACTAGTTGAACCTTGTTAAACCTGCAAAACTGAGTTAGAAAGGTTACGAGAACCGCCTGGGCGAACTCTCCGATGCTTAAGTCAGTAGGTGATTCTTCTTAAAGAAAATAGAAAACTTTTTAGTGTTTAGAATGCGTAATCTGAAATATAAAACCTCTGAAAGCTTTTATAGAAGACTATCTTGGGGAGCAAGTTCTTGAAAAATAGGATCATTAAGTGTCCAAGTAGTATGATAATGGTCTCCTACTTTTTAGGAGGTGGAGAACGTGGTAGGAGACCACGACTGAAGTCATGGATCATCTTTAGCTAGATCTGGCGATCTACCTGGATGATCTGTAGATCTCCCTGGATGATTTGTATTTAGGCGATCTATCCTAGATGATCTGTATTTGGGCAATCTATCCTGGATGATATGTAGATCTACCTGGATGATCTGTATTTGGGCGATTTATCTTGGACGATCTATATTTGGGCGATCTGATGTCAAGGCGAGCTATTCTGGATGATCTATATTTGGGTAATTTGTTGTTTAGGAGAACTATCATAGGTGATCTGTTCAAATTGATATGCATCAGTTATCAATAACGGTTTTTAGTGGTTTGAATCGTCTCATGATAAAATAATTTAGAGTTTGGCTTTCAGTCAAATTCAAATTTTCAAAAAGAAAAAATAATTATTATTTATTGCATTTTTATACCAGAAAGAGACGATATATCTCATCAAACATTTTTTTAAAACCCTTAAATGTCACTTCTAAATTAAAATATTAGAACCGCCACGCCATTGCATAAGTGAGTTATATATTTTGATTTGCATTAAAATTTATACATCTAGAGATATTATTAATAATATTTTTTGTTTATTTTGGGAGAACGGAAAATCCATTTTCTTGGTTATGAAATCACGCATCTTGCCCAAACTCAAATAATATGGAAAAAGGCAATTGTTCCTATTGAATTAACATTATTTAATATGAAATTTTTTAAACAATTAAACTCAACCCTATATTTATTTAACTCATATGTAAATGCTTATTCAAGAAATCTAAAACAAATGTTGTGGATATAAGAAAATTTTATTATAATTCATAATGATCATGACATACACTTCAAACAACATTAATAATAAATCCCATAAATATATAGCTTCCCTCCCTCTTTATTATTCAAAATAACAGTGTCAATAAAATTCAGCCTCTTCTACTCATTAGTATCATTTTCTGGCGGAGGCGGCAAATTCAAATCAAAACAGCAACCGCCACCGCCACTGCCACTGCCACCTTGTGCAGGGGGAGGAGGAGTAGAAGGGCCTGCAGGTTGTTCTGGTTCCCTATTCAAATCAATATCTTGTCTCATTTTCTCTAAAGTCTCACGAGCCAAGTCCAATAAAGTTGGAGCCAATAACTGCTTTTGCAAAACTTGTTGATCATCATGACCAATCCTTATGGGTGACCAAGCCGCTGCTGCTTCTTTTGGTGGTGGAAAAGCTCCACGCCAGTCACGTTCTGGATGGGCTCGAAGATGTCCAAAAACCCCTTTCCAAGAACCAAATTTCTTTCCACATAAAGAACAAATCGGCTCTGTTTTTGGAGCATCCATTAATTCTCCTTTCTTTCTCTTAATCTCCTCTCCGCCACTGCCACCAGCACTACTGGATGCACCACCACCATCCTTTCTCCCTCTCTTCTTCTTCGAAGAACTCTCTCCAGAGCCTCCACTACCACCACCATGGCCAGTTTGAACTATAGGAGGAGGAGGAGGAGGAGGAGGAGGAGGAGGAGTGGCAGAAGAGGAGGAAGAAGAAGAAGAAGAAGAAGAAGAAAGAGGTTTAGGAGAGTTGTTCTGTGAAGAATTGGCCATGGCGGGAAATGGGTAATCAGAGAATTGGAGAGAAATTGATTTAATTTGATAGAGATGGATCAAATGGAAGAGACAGTTAGAGTCATATGTAATGGTTTTTTGAATTTGGCAGTTATTTTTAGGAGCCGTTACTTGTTTCATTTCTCAATTCGCACCGTTTTGAAGAGGCGCGAAATCAACGGAATCGGGTTCTTTTTACAAAACGACAACAGAGCTATAGTCGTGGACGATTTAAAAAAAAAAAAATTGCTTTTAATCGATAGGTCGTTTATTGCTAAATGTTGTGCATTGAAAATTCACAGAAACTGAGACTGCATTGTTTATTTACATACTTACTAGGTGAGTTAGCTCTTGAAGAATAAGGATTTAGATATCCTCCTATATATATATAATTAGTTAACAATTCTATATACTTTTCTACATCAACTTAATAAGCAACATTCAATCATGTTATACAAGAAGAAATCTTATGTGCAAAAGGATTTATGAATTTAATCCAACGTCAAAAGAATATATTCGATATAAAATAAATCTTACATGCATAGAGAACAAAACAGAACAGAACAAGCTAGTTGATCATGGAGACAGCAAGAGTGAAGCAAGTTTTCTTGCTGATCAGGTTTTGAAGATCGATGTGTTGATGCATTATCTTGTCTGAAACCTTTTCCATTTATTAATCTCCATGTTCTTGCATCTGCTATGGTTCCTAAAAGCTTTTTTTTTTTTTTTCTCACAATCCATTCTTCCAATAAAATTCAGACTCTTGCTCATGATATTATTACCACTTGGATTTTTACTTTATAACCAAAGAAACCAATTCAAGAAACCTTCTTCCATATATCTCATGGGAAAAGGATGTTACGGTGGAAACCTATATATAACTAAGTCTGGATTACTATCAAAGAATGAGCAAAGACTTGGGGATTTATTGCAAAAGAAGTTAATTGGACAGCAACTAATTAATGTGAAACTCCCACCAACTTCAATTTTGTTAGGAGCAGAAGATTACCAAGTTCAATTTTATTAAGGAAATTCAATGGCTAGGAGAGAGTTTTTCTTTGAGACATTTCTTTGAGAATATTGAGCCAATTAATTAAGTTCTGAAATCTCTACTTTGCTATCACTTTCCCATCCACATATAGTGCAGTACTTACTTATGAGGGTTCTATGAAGAGGAGAATAAAGAATGTTTTCTTGTAATGGAGTTAATGAACGAAGATCTTTATATGTTTACATGAAGGAGAATAGCAGTTCAAGAAGGTAGGTTTTGTTCCCTCTTCCCATTGTTGTTGATATCATGCTTCAAGTAGCAAGAGATACGGAATTTCTCCACTCGCAACAGATCTATGTTGGGGATTTGAATCCTACAAATATCTTTATCAAACCAAGAAAATCCATAGAAGGTTATTTTCATTTGAAAGTCTCAGGATTTGGTTTAACTACTGTCGAAAATCATTTAAGTCCCTCTACTCGTAAGTAGTACTCAGAGAAAGCATCTGTTTACAGCTTTGGAATGCTATGTTTCGAGCAGCTTTTGACAGGTAAACTTCCCTTTGAGGATGGGCATCTCCAAGGCAAGCAAATGACGAAGAACATAAGAGAAAGAGAGAGGCCATTATTACCATCCCTTTGACCAAAATATCTTGTGAACTTAACCAAAAAATGCTGGAATAATGACCCTAGTTATCACCCAAGTTTCTCATCTATTTGTAGAGTTCTGAGATACATTAAGAAGATCGTTGAAATGAAATCCTAGCGATGGGCAGCCTGGTATGCAGTCATCACCAGTATATTATTCTGAGTTGGAGGCAGGATTTTTAGAGAATCATTCAGAAGAGGTGAATTGTGGTATTATTAAGTCCCTCTACTCTTAAGTAGTACTCAGAGAAATCAATCTAAGAAAATTACAAAATTTTAAGGTGGAATTCGACGTTAATTAAATTCGAATTCGGTTACCTTATTAAGGTCGAATTCAACCTTATTAAAATTCAATTCAATTTTAATAATAATAAGTAATAATAACATATAATTTAAAAAATAAATTATTAATCCATTTTGAAATAATATAAATTATTATTTTATTATTATGCTATATAATATATATTGATATATAATTATAAGTTTGAATATCTACTTTTTCAATAAACTAATTAGTTTTGATATTTATTTTATTTTATTTTTAAAAATAATTAATAATTATTTTAATAATGGGCTATGATATATATTTAAACAAATTATATATCATATAGTAAAGTAATAATTTATATTATACCAAAATGGATTAATAATTTATTTTTAAATTATATTTTATTATTATTCATTATTATTAAGGTTAAACTGAATTTTAATAAGGTTGAATTTGATTTTAAAAAAGTCGAATTCGACCTTAATATGGTCGAATTCTACTCTAATTAAGGTCGAACTCTATCTTATTAACGTCGAACTCAATCTTATTAAGGTCAAATTCAACCTTATTAAAATTAAGTTCAATCTTAATAATAATGAATAATAATAACATATAATTTAAAAAATAAATTATTAATCCATTTTAAAATAATAGAAATTATTACTTTATTATTATGCTATATGATATATATTGATATATAATTATAAGTGTCAATATTTACTTTTTCAATATATTAATTAGTTTTGATATTTAATTTAATTTAATTTATTTTTTAAAATAATTAATAATTAGTTTAATAATGGGTTATATGATATATATTTAAACAAATTATATATTATATAGTAAAGTAATAATTTATATTATTCGAAAATGGATTAATAATTTATTTTTTAAATTATATATTATTATTATTTATTGTTATTAAGGTTGAACTGAATTTTAATAAGGTTGAATTCGACTTTATGAAGTAAAATTCGATCTTAATAAAATTGAATTCAATTTTAATAAAATTGAGTTATCTCTTAATAATTTTAAGTTCAACTTTAATAAAATTTATATTAACCTTAATAACATTGAACAATAACAATATATAATTTAAAAATCAAATTATTTATATTTTGAAATAATATATATTATTATTATGCTATATGATATATATTGATAATTTATTTTTTAAATTATATATTATTATTATTATTATTTTATGTTATTAAGATTGAATTGAATTTTAATAAGATTAAATCACATGTTACTCACATGCTCCTTTTTAAAAAAATATATTTTTTACTGTGCAATAAAAATAACAATCTATTTTTGTTGTTTAACCTTTCAGTGCATAATGCACCTAGTGCATTACAGTAATGGCCTTTTGTAATTACCATATTCAATACAGAAAATAATACCTTTCTATCTTTACTATAAATAATTTTTCTTCATGACATATATTCAGAATTTCACAAGCTCCATTACGATTTTAAAGTAATGAATTAATTACTTTTTTTTCTTTTTTTAATTAATTAATAACTATTTTTCTTTTTCTCTTAGACGGGAGGAATGAAAAGAAAATAGGGGATAGAATCACTATATTATCATGGTCAACTATACTAAATTCTTTATTGGAAATCGAACTCGCGTCTTCTCCTTGGCAAAGAAAAATTTTACCATTTGACTATATCTACATTTTTTTATATATATAAACTAATCTTATGCTTCGTGCGTTTCGCGGACTATGCATTATATTTTAAAAAAATTACGATAATTTGAATACTTTACAATAAATATAAATAATCAAAATTAATACCAATCAAAATAAAACTAATAATCTAAATATAAGTTTGTACTATATAATAATATAATTATCAAGTATGAAAATCATATTAAGAAATATCAAAATCAACGATATATCTAATATTATCTAAGAAAATTACAACTCAAAAGGAAGCAAAAATTAATAAGGAAAAAAGAAAATATCTCCATTAGTTTACAGTCCTAAAAACAGTGTTGTTAAAATCAGACCGGATTGGCCGGTCGAATCGGTTAAATCAGAAATCGATTAATGGTCCAGTTTTTAAGTTACAAAAAACCGGATGAATTGTGAACCAGAAAAAATCGGTCCAAACCGTAAAAACCATTGAACCGGTCGGATAGAAATTTGCCTAAAATTACGCCGTTTTGAGTTTAATAAAATTTTAAAAAAAAAAAAAAGGCAGATCAATTAAGTTGGATCGGTTGGACCAATCGGACTGCAAACCGACAAAAAGACCGGTTCAACCTCCAGTCCTGTTTTAACAACATTGCCTAAAAACTAACAAATTTCAGGATTATTATATTGTGGAATATATCATATGACGTCAAATAGGGACGAGTTTAGAGGGGGCCAGGGCTTTAAACTCAAAAATTTCCCTTTATTTTGTTGGGCACAGTAGGTAAATTAAAAATTAAATTAGCAGAGTAAAATAATAATACCGGCAATTTAACGTGGTTCACCCTCAAATTCCGAAAAATATTTCTTCCACTAATAAAATTAATAGGTACAAGAGAGAGAGACAATACAACAATTTGAGATAAATTCAAAATAGTAGCACACAAGTGTTTCCCAAACTCACTATTTTGTCACTTCTCTTTTAGAAAAATTTTCCAAATATTTTTCTAAGATATTCTCTCTTTCAAACTCTCTCTAATTTTCATCAAAGGAATTGTTCCTTTGGTTTGCTTCTTCTTGGTGTGCTTCAACCTATATTGCTATTGCCTAATTATAGGCAAGAGCAAGATAACTTCTTTGGCCTAAGAAATGGCCACGTACATGGCCATCAAAATGTGATACTTGAATGGCCATGTATGTGGTCATTTTATGTGGCTAATATATATATTTTTTTTTGATAAACTATTTGGTTGGTATAGTGGAACTCCCATTAGAAGGGATCCACACCAACAAATTTCCCCCTCTCGACTACATGGGAGGCTCCATCAATCTTGCAGCTAGCTGACAGAACTCAAAATACTGTCTTGGTAGAATCTTCGTCAACATGTATGACCCATTTTCCTCCTTTTGGATCTTCTCAAGCTGTAGTAGCTTCTTCTCCAACACATCTCTGATCCAGTGATACCTCACATCGATATGTTTTGATCTTGAATGAAAGGAGGCATTCTTCTCAAGAGGGATAGCACTCTGGCTATCACAAAAATAACTGAAATATGTCTTGCTGCTACCCAAGTTCTTTTAAGAACTTCTTTATCCACAGCAACTCTTTACAAGCTTTTGTTGCTGCAATAAACTCAGCTTCAGTAGTGAACAGTGCAACACATTTCTGTAATTTTGACTGCCATGACACAGCTGCCCCTGCAAATGTAATCAAGTAACCTGAAGTAGACTTTCTCGAGTCCACATCGCCAGCCATATCTACATTTGTATATCCAATCAACACAGGTTTGGCATTTCCAAAACATAGGCATATTTTGGAAGTACCTCGAAGATACCTGAAAATTCATTTTACTGCACCCCAGTTTTTATTTCCAGGATTTGAAAGGAATCTACTCACATCTCCAATTGTGTGAACGATATTTGGTCATGTGCACACTATGGCATACATCTAACTTCCAACTGCTGAAGCATATGGAATCTTTTCCATTTCTTCCTTCTCTTTCTCTGTAGAAGGACTCTGCTTGGAACTTAGCTTAAAATGATTAACAAGAGAACAACTAATCGCTTTAGCCTTTTCCATATTGAATCTCTGAAGTATTTTCTCAATGTACTTCTCCTGTGACAACCACAATTTCTTGGCGCTTCTGTCTCTGATAATTTTCATGTCAAGAATTTGCTTTGTTGGCCCTAAGTCTTTCATGGCAAAAGACTTACTCAACTGCTTTTTCAAGTTGTTAATTCTGGAAGTATTTTGGCCAACAATCAACATACCGTCCATATAGAGCAAGAGAATAATAAAATCATCATCAGAGAATTTTTGCACAAAAACACAATGGTCTGAAGTAATCTTCTTGTAGCCTTGCTCCCCCATAATAGACTCAAACTTCTTATACCATTGTCTCGGTGCCTGTTTTAAGCCATAGAGGCTTTTTTCAATCTGCAAACATAATTTTCTTTCCCTTTTTCTTTGAAACACTCTGGCTGCTTTATGTATATCTCTTCTTTCAAATCACCATGTAGGAAGGTTGTTTTGACATCCATTTGCTCAACCTCCAAGTCAAGGATTGCTGCTAAACCCAACACTGTGCGAATGGATGTCATTTTCACAACTGGTGAAAAAATCTCATCAAAATCAATTCATTTTCTTTGGTTGAAACCTTTAACAACCAATCTGGCTTTGAATCTCGGATGGGGACTGTGTTCTTCATTTTTTATTCTGATCACCCATTCGTTTTTTCAAAGCTCTTTTTCCTTTAGGAAACTTCACCAGTTCAAAAGTCTGTTCTCATGTAAGGATTTCATCTCATCTTGCATGGCTTCAATCCATTTCTATTTGGATTCATCATCCATGGCTTCTTCAAAACTTTCAAGTTCTCCCTCGTCAGTGAGTGTCACATATTGGTCACAAGGATATCTGGTAGATGGATATCTCGTTCTTTCACCTCTCCTCAATGGAGGTGGATAAGTGATAGGTATTGGTACTGGATAATGAACATCATTATCTTCCTCATCGTCCTCGTCTTCAGAACCAACTTCTATAGGAGCATCATGTTCATCAAGTGGATCAACCTAGTTTTCATCTCCAACCTCTTTTGGCACCGGTGTTGGAGGAGTTAATTCCAAATCTGATGAGTCACCATTGGAATCAGGAATATCCTTCTCCATCTTGTCAATATCTTCAATGGTCTCATCTTCAACAAATACAGCATCATGGCCCCTGACAAGTTTCTTCTCAACGGGATCATAAAATCTATGGCCAAATTTATCTTGACCATAGCCAATAAAAATACATTGTCTTGTCTTGGCATCAAGTTTGGACCTCTCATCCTTGGGGATATGAACAAATGCTTTGCATCCAAACACCTACAGATGATCATAGGTGTAATATCCTGGACTCCATCAGTTCCTAACTATTAACAGTAATGTCATTGGAAGGCAAATTAAATGGTTATTGAGATAATGAGATCAATAGGAACTCAAACGGGACCCGGTTAAATGCAAATAAAATTTTTCTTTAAATTAATTCTACTTTTGTGATATTATGATATATATGAATTCATAACAATATTATGAATATGGTTAATGAAATAAAGTCAATAAATTGCATCGATATCAGTTACAACAAGGTACAGAGTAAAAGAAAGGTAAAATAGTCATTTCGCAAAAGCTGTCGAAATAGCAAATTAATTGTACAGGAATATATGAAATATAGTGTGAGGCCCAACCATGTATAAACATGGCTGGCCCACTATGATGGATGGAAGGGGAAAATTAACTTGATATAGTATAAAAAAATTAGTCAAAGTTAGATTAATGAAGTGGACCCCACCTTTCATTAATCAAAATTCACATTTAACTAAGGAAGTTTCATGGCAACTTCCTATTGTCTAAATATATGGTTATATGTATCTAAATATAAAAAAAAATATTGTAAAATTAAAATTGGGATAAAAATACTAGCCATTGGATTATATGAAATAAATCTACACCATCCATTTGTCCCAAAGCTTATCTAAAAGCTATAAAAATCTAAGTACCATTGTATGAAACAAAATGAAAATCCCAGTCTTTCTTCACTAAATGGCCGGCTCCCTTATAACTCTCCATCAACTAAAGAGAACCACAAGGTAAATTTTAAAAACTTGTCTTCAAATTTCATTTTAAGGGTGATTAGTTAGATTTTATTGTTGAAATTGCAAAACTTTCCTTCTCTTCTTACTCTTGATGGATTCGGCCTACAAAGGAAAATTGAGAAAAATTAATTATTTTATTTTTCTGATGTTTATGGGTGTATTATGAATTGAATTGAAAGAATTGATGAGTTGATTGCATTTAAATTGCATGATGGAGCCTAATTTGATTGTTGAGCTTGAATTAAGAAACATAGGTTTTGAATTGAGTAGAAAATTGGAACACCCATACTGTCAGTTTATAGGCTGGATTTTAAGAAGTGTAAAACATAAAAGTTGTAGTGTTTTATCTTAATTATAGGCCCATAAAATGGTTTTGTGAAATTCTTTATGAGTAATGAGATATGTCTCTTGAAATTGGATTGAACCAGATTTGGGGGTTTCTGAGTAAACCCAGAATGTTTGAGGTTATAGAGGACTTTATGAAAAGAAATTGGACATATTTAAAACATAAAAGTTATAGAAAAATGTCTTAAGTATTCACCTGTAAAAGGAATTTTAAATATTTATTGTGTACAAAGAAAAATCCTACTGGAACTGAAATTGGTCCTATTTTGAGATTGAATGGGTAGTCCAAAATGGAGTAGCCCAAAAGATGAATTTAGAAGCTGAATTAAGACAAGTATAAAACATTAAAAATTATAATTGATATGTGTATAAGCTCTTTGTAAAAGAAAATGTAAATTGAATGTGTGTATTGTGAGATATGACTGATTGAATTTGACATAGTATAGAAATTATTGTAATCTAGTATCATTGATGGACTTGAGAATATATCTCATAAAGTAAGCATGATGGAAACAGAATTAAAAGAAACTAAAAACTAGTGAAATGGTCTTTGGTATGTATAGAATTTATCCAAAAAAGGCATTGGTAAAATTTCAAGTGTAGTATGAGAAATAGAGCCTGTTATTCAACTAACTCTATATATGGATTCAATTTGAAAACTGACTTAGATCTTTTGATTTGAGGATGTTAAAGATGGAACTGGATTAAACTCAAAACATAAGAAATGTTCCTCAGTGTCTCTAGTACCTCTCAGTAAAAGGAAATTTTAATTTAAAACATAAATATTGAGTTATACTCAAAACAATAAGACATGGTCAGTTTTCCCTGTAACATAAACAGAATTGAATTGAAACGGTCACCAAGTTTGCTATGAATTGAATTTTAAGTTCAATTTTGGATAGGTTGTAAATGTATATGTCTAATTTGAAGTACAAAAATAATTAACTCATTTGGATTAGTAAATCTTGAGAAATGGCAGAAACAAGGTGATAAAGTCTAGTGATATAATTAGACAATGAATAAAAATATAATGTGACAAAGTTCACAATTGTGACTTGATAAATTATCTATATATAGAAACAATGAATAAATGGTCAATGAGAATAATAAATACTAAATTGAATGTGATTATTTAATATGAATTTATTGTGAAGAGTATTGAATTGCTATAAAGCAAATAATGTGTTAAAACTAGAATTGAAATAGTCAAATTGATAAAGTGTTTAACAATATTTGATTACATGGTATAAAGGAGAATAAATTCTCCAGAGAGTGAGGAGCGTCACTACTGAATATATGAAGGATTCACATTAGGAGCTAAATAGGTCAAGGTGAGTACGTTAAAAACCTTACCTTTCTTTAATGAAATAATTGTTTGACTTATTTCTTTAAATGAGGCTTTTGGCCTATCAACTGTAAATTAAATTCTTTCAATGAGGCCTTTAGCCTAGTAATTGATATTGAATTCCTTCATTAAGGCCTTTGGCCTATTAATACCATTTGACTGTAAGTGCTAACTGTACTTCACTTAAATATTGTAAAAGCATTCACCTTCCATATATCGATCTTTTCCTTGAAATAAAACTTTTCCTAAAACTAATGATTCTCAATTGAAAACTCAGCGTATCTTTATCGATAAATTATTCTCATAGTCATGTTCTTTTAAGGAACCAATTGATCCACATATAAAATTCTTTTGTTCTTGCAATTGATCATCTTTCACTGAATCCTATGTGATTCATAATTATACACTGGTTATTTTTTTTATTGAATCTTATACGATTCATCATTGTACACTGTTAGTTCAAAACACTGAACATTTTACATATTGGATCCTAAGTGATCATACTGTATTACTGTAAAGCAAAAATCTCCGACTAATGTGGGTATTACATCAGACTGTGTGCAAGGGAAAAAACCTGCGGATAGGGTGAGCTTATCTGCCTCAGCTAGGAGGGGTGGTCCTAGCCGTGAGACCTGATCAGTCTTACATTTTCTTACTGTTATGAGTGAGCAAAGAAATAGCTGCCACTCCACTATTTACTGATATGAGTGAGCAAGGCATTAGCCGGCACTCCACTGTTTACACTGGGAAGCACACCGCTTCCAAGACTATGATTTTTGCTAAATATTGTAATTGAATCCCAACTGTCATTGTCCACTGCTAATATATTCCAACTATCATTATTCACTATTAATGAAATTCTAACTATTATTGTTCACTACTATTGAATCCCGACCATTATTGATTAATGTTATTAAGTCCTGATTATTGTTGATCATCGTATTGAATTCCAATTGTCATTGATTATCGTTGTTGAATCCCATATTGTATCTCCTACTGTGTTATCTTGAAATCCAAATATTGACACTCCACTACTATTAGCCGTTATTATTGAATTCCGATTGTGTCATTTATACTGTTACCTTGATATTCTGATATTGAATCTAAATCGATATTGATCATGGGAAAAATTTGTTTCTCCTCCACTATTTTTATTTGAAACCTTTCTATTAAACCCAACTGTTATTAAGTATTGAAAATTTATTCTTTTATATCAAAATATTGAAATTTCAAGAATTTTTATTAATGAACTTATCAATATACACTATTCCTTATTTATTATAAAGTACTCACTAAGTTTTGCTCACACCCCTATAGTATTTATTGTATTTCAGGTTTAGTAGCAGACTCAGCAAGTGGATCTCAAGTATCTATCTCCACTTGGGTTTACCTTGCTGAAAGTGAGGTATTTACAACATACTGTTTGAGTCGATTCATTTAGAGCTCCATAGACTATAATGGTTTAGTATTGTAATAATTGATTAAATTTAATTCTTGATTCGATTTGGAAATTGTAATGTCATATACTAATTTGGATACAGAAATTAACAATTGATGCACTGTGATGTAATTAATAATGATAAATGTTGGAGGGATATGCATTGATCTACATGAAGTTAAGATTAGAGAAGTGTGCTATTGGAAGTGTTTCTTTAATGCAGGTTGTGAACCTGGGGTACTGTTATAGTTGCAGCTGTTATGTTGCTGAATTGAATTCATTATTATTGCTCACCGAAATCTATGGTATTAATTATACTATAATATTGTAAGTGGGTTCTACGGGTTATTGGTACCTTTATGGTTATCCATACCCTAGGACCGTCACATCACCAAAGGTGGGATGTGACAATAAGAAACATCATTTCCTGACCATACTTTGTTTGGAACATCTATCTTGAGAGGGGTACAGGGTGAAAGATTTAACACATGTGCAACTGTGAGTATGGCTTCACCCCAAAAAATTTTAGGCAACTTTGCATGTAAGAGTAGACATTTGACTCTCTCCATTAAAGTTCTATTCATCCTCTCAACTAAACCATTTAACTGCGGTATCTTTGGAGGTGTCATCTGATGCCGGATACCATGCTCTTTGCAGTAAGCATGAAATGGTCCAATGTATTTTCCACTGTTGTCTGTCTGGATGCACTTTATCTTCTTCCCAGTCTGTCTCTCAACTGATGCATGAAATTCTTTGAAGACATCCAGCACTTGATCTTTTGTCTTCAAAAGATATACCCACGTCTTCCTTGAATGATCATCAATAAAAGTCACAAAATACTGAGCACCACCAAGTGACTTTGGCATTGGCCCACACAAATCTGAATGAATCAGATCCAACACATTATTCATTCTGGAA
>CATKHJ010361885.1:0-31948 GCA_949750685.1 Vernicia montana | reverse complement strand
GTTTGCCTGTCAATATCAGTATGCTATATAATATATGCTTCTCTGTCTGTCTCTACAGCCTTATTAATCATTAATCTTTCATTCTTCAAACGAGAAATTTAAAAGATTTTTTTTAAAATTTTTTTAACAATGCATCATTTTTCAACTAGCAAATCACTGCCTTTGAGCCATTGTTACTAGACTTTGATAATTTGATGGGTTGGGCCTGATCTAAATTCAAAGTTTTTTATTTTTTTTTTATAATATTGGAAAGTAAATTCAAAATTTCGTTATAAAATGGTATTATTTTAAGAATGGCGAATCTTACATTTTTTTTTTTTGAGTGTACATTGAGTAATTTCATGTTAAACATAATTTTTTAAAGGTACATTTAGATAATTAATCATTTGAAATAATTGAGTATTTGAAATTTATTATCGTACCTATAAAAATTATAGTTTTGCATGGTGAAATTCAAATTTAAATTTACAGTAATTTTAAATGATCACACCATTCAAATGAAATCTAAAATTATTTATGATAATATATTTAATTAGAATGTTAAAATATCAAATTAGATCATGAACTTGAACTGAATTATGAATGTTGAAAGAGAAATGAAGAACACATGGTTTTAGCTAAAAATAATTTAATATAACGCTAATAATTTCTCCTGTAAATGAACAAACAGATTCACCTGACTCTGCTGTTCTCCTTTGTTATTTTTTTTAGGTATTTTAACTGAAGTTGAAGCAATCAAACATGTAATTTTAGAAACAAGTTTTATTTCCGAAGATTAAACTCAAGCAACTGTTTTTCTTGATTTTACCTGTCTGCTATTGGAATTAGTAATCTGTGTTAGGGGTTAGCTACTAATGGCATTGAATTAGTCATCTGTTTCTGTTTTGTTAATTGGTCATACGTCCTGATTTTAAGTAATAACAAGAATACTTGCATGGATCACTCTTCTGCCAACATTTATTTACAAACCTTGGTTCAATAACTTTGTATATGAACATGCATGCATTTTTTGTTAGTGAAAATTTATAAAACAAAGAATTCAACAATGCTTCAAGGCGTGTATCTTCCTGCCACTTTCCTAAAGGTTTATTTGCTCTCTAAATTGCAATGAGTACAGCAAACCTTTCAGGATACAATGAAACTACTGATAGCACATTGCAATAGGCGATATCAGTACTGACAACTATATCTGAAAAAACAGTACTGAACAATATAAAAAATTAGAATACTGTTATAAAAAATTAAGAGATAGAATACAATCTGTTAGGTTAACATCTAATCAGATATAATTAAATTTAAATTATATAAAATAAATCAATTTTACTGCACTGCAAGTGCCAAGCGCGCCTATAAAAGCGCCATATGCGCTTAGCATAACTCTTGTTAGGCCATTTGACATTAGAATAAGTAAAAGGCAATATAAAGCCTTTAAAAATTTCATTTAAAAACAATGTGGGATAATTGACATTTTGAAAAATGTCCAACATTTTTTTAGCCAAATTATTGATTTCTCTCTCATAATCTACATATATGGGAAATACATGTGCCCAATGTATACAAGCTGTTGAATCTGAATAGGTAAATGAATGTTGCCAGCATTCTTGTGCAACTTTGCTCGAAATCAGGTGATAGTTCTAAAGTTGAAACAAAATTAATTGCGAAAATTGAAGATGTGCATATTATTAATCTGTCTAATAGGTCTAAATTCTGGAAACTTGATTTGACCACCATGTGCCATATGATCCACTTGTCCTAAAATCCATGCATTCCATTCATCAAGGAGGCAAACAAATCAGGCTTTCAGATTAAGGACCAAACGTGCATTCTGGTTAGAAGATGAAGACCAGATAATTCATAGTCTGGACAGGGACATGCTTGTGGGAAATTACACCCTTCGCCTTGATGAAGGTAATTGATGCATGTATACATTAAAAATAAAAAAATAAAAAAAAAGAATTTTTTTTTTTGAATCAATATATACATATGTATCGGGAACAAGACACAGTCATTCACAAAACTACGGAGATTTTGTAAAAGCGTGCTAATCTATATAACCCACACACACTCTTACCACAAGCGAAAAAAAAAACTTAATGTGCTAAATATTTATTTTGATGGAGTCCACTATATTTTATTAAACCCGATATCTCCTCATGAGCTTTGGGCTTATGAAGTTTCTAAACTGAGTAGCTTTTAGCTTGTAAAAGAGAATTATTAGTAATCTGAACCTTAATTTTTGTCATAAAAACTAATTAAATGAAATAGGTATAGCTGGTATAAGATTTTATTATGACCTGAAATCGAAATAATTGATTGTGCATCGTAATTGAACAAGTCCTTTTTGTGATACTAAATACAGCTTTTCCTTTTTGTGACTGGAATTTAATGGCTATACATTCCATTTTTATTGCTGGTCTTCAAGTGACTGCTATTATGCTTCCTCTTGTCATAAATGCCACACCAGTGTGGAACTGTATCACCCAATTGTGTATAGCATGTCGTTGAATTGTAGAAATAGAAATGGACTGAGTTTCACTTGGCCAATGTTTGTAAATATGTATTTTCTTTCCATTGACAACAAAAGAATAACCACATTTGGCATCAATTTTTTTCCATTATTTTATTCACCTTCAATTATTGAATTCAACTGGAATGTTATTGCTTTCTTCCCCCTTGGACCTTAGATACATGGACATATTGAGGGTACATTTCGTAGACCGTAATCAAATGCATTTCTAATATAAACAATACACTTAAAAATACATTTGATTTGATTAGATTACATTAGGGTTCTATCAAAAGTACCCTGAAATTTTAGGGAACTGTTTGAGTTAGTGCTTAAATGAATTGTTTGTGCAACAATGTAGAGCGGTGCCTCTTCTTTTCGTTTGATTCTTTGTTCTTGAACTATGTTTTATGTATAAGGACATAAAGGGTTAGGTCGATAGATAATGCTGATAATTCAGTAGAGCGGTGCCTCTTGTTTTCGTTTGATTCTTTGTTCTTGAACTTTGTTTTATGTATAGAGGGCATAAAGGGCTAGGCAGATAGATAATGCTGATGATTCAGTAGGAGTCCCTATCTCCACCCAATCAATTACTAGACTCAAATGGGTACCTTGTTATTATTGCAGTCAATTGGTAAAGTTTATTGTAGATTTTGCAGCTAGTGCAGCTAGGCTAAACCAGCACCCCCGCCATAGTTGGATTGAGTTCCAATCAAGCTCTTGATCTTATTCACTTGATCATTCAGGGAAAGAAATAAATAAAGAAGGAGAAAACATATCAAATCATGTCGTTGTGATCTCATATTGAACATGGTTCAAATCCCTTCTTTGTACCTAACAAAACTAAAGGGTAAATTAAAAGTGGATGTATTATGTACTTGTGTTTTCTCAGTGCAAGTAGAAGAGTGAAAGAGGGCAGGGCATAACAGCCAGAGCTTCTTCATTTCCGTTTAACAAAACATGAGGACACTTAAAAATAACTCAAGACATCAATTTTGGCTCCTTCTTGGTTCCATACTACAAAATGTGAATAAAAGATTCACAATAACCACCACTCAAAATATATAATTTTTTTTCTTGACACCAAGATTGTTCTCTCTCTCTCTCTCTCTATTGCTCATCCCATTCATCATTCTTGTATGAAACCAGAGTGTCAACCTTGTGTATCTGCCACAAACCCAACAACAAAATCAATCAATAACATTCCAATAATGAACTCTCTCTCTTTCTCTAATCTAAGTTTTGCATATACTTTACCTTTGTATCAAAAGAATGCAATTTCACCATTTGTGGATTAGCAATCAATTTTGGATCACTCTCAATCCAAGTGAATGGGACTGCAACATCTTTATCTGTATATGCTAACACATCAAATACACCTATAGCATCCAAAAATCAAGAAGTAAGCAAATAATTAGTAATACAGTTTCAGTAATAATCTTGTACATGGTCAAGAAAGAATTGTACAAGTTCTTACAAGCTTCATCAAGGCATGGCAAGTAAGTAATACTTGAAGCAATTTGACGCATGATTGCTTGTATCTCCCTCATTATTTCTTTATCACTCTTTTCCCTTGATACCCTGAAACCATTTTTATCCATCAAATAAAGAAATCTAAGAAATGGAAAAAGGGTTTGAAGGAGATAAATACAAAGGGTTTAAGAACTTTGGATTACAAATCATACCCTTTCTCAACAACCTCACTGTCAGTCTCAATGCTGAAATTCCATCTCTCTAGGACTTCATTGGTGGATTTGCTCATTATCACAAGAACAACCCTTTGTAACTTTCCAGCTTCCAGCCATTCTTTTGCAAATTCAAGAATCAAATATTTAAGTCATCAACAATTATAACTAAATCTCATATAATTACCAGCTTTACAAATTGATGAAGAGGAGAAAAAAAAACAAAAATTGGGTTATTCGTTTCTTTTCCAAAATTTTCTTACCAACCAAACAGTATCAAAAAGGAAAATGCTATACAAGGACAGACAGAGTCTTACCTGATAACTGAGCGGTTAGGTTAGCAATAAAGGTTTTAACACCTTCATCCTGAGTAAGCAACATTGGGAGCCCATATTTCTTCACCTTCACAAAACTCTCTTCTGGATAAACCCCTCGATTGTACAATATACTAAAAAACAATTCATCTATCAGTAATCTTCAAGACCCAAAAACAAAAAAACAAAAATTAACAAATAAAATGCACTGAAAATCAATAACCAATCAATTTTTACTTGTTCGCTGCATAACCTGAAAAGGGATTAAAGAGGAACACAAAAGATAAGATTTTTCTCCAAAACCCAACAACGAAATTCAAGAATTGAACTAAAAAAGGGATCTAAAGGGGCAAATTAAAGACTTTGACATACCAAAGAACTCACTGACAATCGCTGCAGATCCACGAAGAGTGATGATGTCTTTAGCAACAGTTTTGGATGCCATTACAGGTTTTCTTCAGTAAAATTTATACAGGGAAAAAATCCAAAAAGAAAAGGACTTTGGGTTGGTTTTGTGGAATTAAAAGAATAAAAACAAATGGGTTTATTTTTTTGGTGGAAACAGAAGATGGATTTGATTGGATTAGGAGGATATTTGATTGAATTTGGAAGAAATAGATTTTTAGGGTTTGAGTAAATGAAGTCGAGCAGGGCAAAGACAACGGCTAGTTTTATGGATTCGTCTCGAGGCCAACGGTAACATTTTAAATGCGCCCTTAACGGTTAGAAAATGGGATCGGCATCGGCTGTCTTTAGTCTAACTTGCTGATTTTAAACTCCATTAAGCGGTCACAAGACAGCTTGTCGTTTAACAAAGAGGCCACAAGAGAAAATAAACATGAATCTCATTTGTGGGCACAATTACTTTCTACTATTTAATTAAGATTCTTATATTTATGAGATATATAAATTAATTTCTGAAAAAAAATTGTAAATGATAATGTGGAAGCTTGCATAGAGTCATTGAGGGAGAGAGAGTGTGAAGATTTTTTATTTTTTATTTTTTCAATAGATAAAAAAAAAAAAAAAAAATTGGGAAGCCACTATAATAATTATTTAACAATTTTTGGGTAATTTATCAAAAGCATTATTGAGATTTGATATAATTAGCAATTTATTTTATATTATTTAAAAATTATTTTTAATCCATGAGATTTGTTAATTTCCAACACTTATCTTTATTTATAAAACTGTGAAATTTTTAATATTATATTTTAATTCTTAACATTTTAATTAGTTTATATAATATTTTTATCACTAAAATCTTAAAAAAATAATATACTTTAATCTTTTAATTATTATATTATAGTATATTTTAATATCTCGAAAACTAATATTTTTTTATTGAAATTTTTTTTAACATTAATTTTATCGATAGTATTCGAATCCTAACGTATATTTCAAAAATAGTATCATTTTATCACTATATTAAGATATCAGTTATAATTTTTTTTTTATTTTTTTATTGAAGTTAGTTACATAATTTAGGGATTAAAAATATTAATTTTGAAATAATAAAGATTAAAATGATAATTATGAAAGATTTTAGGGATGTTATAATAATTTATCCATAATTTACAGAAGTTGATCCAAGTTGATGGAATATAAACCTACTTGGACTCTTTTTTATTAGGAATTTTTACACAAACACTCCAAAAAAATAAAATATTTTCATATGTCTTTCCTTCTTTTTTTTTTTTTTCAAAAATAAACTTATTAAATTTTTTATTTTAAAAGTGTCCAACTTTTAAAGGTATATCATAAGTATATCAAAAATGTATTATAAGTATATTAAAAATATGTATATTATAAGTATATCATAATATATAAATAAAAAATAACATTTTTGAAAATCTAAACAGACAAAAAAGTATTTTTAAAAAAAATTATATTTGGTGTAATTTCTTATTTTTATTATTATTTATTTCATAATGGGCTGGACTTATTTTTTATAAGCCCAACAGAAAATGAGGTGAATAAATCGTGCTTAAATTTTATTTTTCTCTTTCTTTTCTTGAATTTTATTTAAGAAAGTTTCTTGTTCATCGAGAATGAATATAATAGTATTAACACGTACTCAATTTTCCTAGCATCACAATGTTGCTTAACTGAAAAGACCAAAAACCCCAAATCACCCTTGACCTTGCTTAACAGTAAACAGCTACCATTGTTTTGATGGAAGTGAGAGGAATTGAAGAGGAAGGAATTAAAAAGAGGAAAGAAAAAGGAAAGTTAGAATTCCAAAATTATTAATAAAAATTTAATTTTGGAGGATGAATTAGAAATTTAGGAAGATTAATTAAAAAATTAAAGCTAATTATATAGGAGTGATTATATACATTTTCAAATAAATTAGGGTCAAGACTTGTATTTGTCCCCTAGTGAGTGGCAATAATAATCTGGTTTATACCATTAATGATCCAAAGATCTTCAATAAAAGAGGTGAATCCTTTTACTTGAATGGCTTCTTGAACTTACAAGACAAGCAAACAAATATTAAAGTGTCAAGCCTCGACTTGGCAAAGCTTTTCCAATACCTAAGTCAGCGACATGATTATTTAGGGTTCTCAACGAGAAAAATGATCCACCCTTGAGAGAGAATATTCTAGTGAGAGAAAAAAATGAAAAATTGTAGAATGAAACTAAAAATAGTGGTAGGTGAAAATGTTTATCTTATACCACATGTGGTAGCAGAAAAGGGAGTTCGTTGATACAAAGTGTTTCATTCTCATTGGTGTGCAGAGAGCTTAGTAAAGATGAGGCGGACAAAACTCTAGGGTGTCAGACTCCTGCTGTTGCGCCGCCTGCCTTATGTTAGGATTGCACTTTGGTTAGATGTTATGATCAAACGATTTATCCTTAGTGTTGATAATCATGCATTGTGGCATGTGAGAGGTTTCAACTCGTTGTCTGGTAAAGTTAGTCTAGGGTAGGGATTAAGGACCTCACAAGCGAGGCTCGATCTAGCGAAATAGTACCTAGGCGAGGCACTTTTATAAGGATATGGTCTCGTTTTGGATGAATCTTAAGGGGTTTTTTCGTCATAAACTATTTTCAAAAACGTCTTTTTCTGGACCTTCTAAATTTATTTATACTTTCTTGAAAAATAAGTCTGATATCATGTTCGAGACCCAAAAATAATAGCTAAATTCATTCATCAACCATAGAACTCTCCAGTTACACGATCATGCACAAGAGGAACACCAATGACAAATTGAATGGAATCCTTATGCAAACTATCAACCCTTTTTGGAGAGGATGGATTGCAACGTGGTCTCATTTTTACTCCATTCCCTCAACTAAAACTTCATCTTGGGCCAAATTCCTTGTCCAATAAGAATTTTATTGCATAATAATAATATAATAATATAGATGTCTAACTTAAAAAAATATGAAATATGAGTAAGAGGCATTTTTATCTACTCACATGTTTCCTCCTCATATGTACTTTTATTTGCCCTTTATACATAAAACAAAGTTCAACAACAAAGAATCAAACGAAAACAAAAGCACCGCTCTGCATTGTTGCACAAACAATTCATTTAAGCACTAACTCAAAAAAGTCAAATATCATCTGGGTTTCCGAATGCCTGAATCAGTTCCCTAAAATTTCAATGTCCATGGGGACCAATCTGAGGTTCAGGGTTGGGGTTGGGGTGGGGGGGAACAAGGATAAGAAAGCAATAACATTCCAGTTGAATTCAATAATTGAAGGTGAATAGATGGTCAAAAATTGATGCCAAATCCGGAATTCTTTTGTTGTCAATGGAAAATACATATTTACAAACATTGGCCGAGTGAAACTCGGTCCATTTCTACAATTCAACGTATTTCATCATGTTATACACAATTGAGTGATACAGTTCCACACTGGTGTGGCATTTATGACAAGATGAAGCATAATAGCAGTCACTTGAAGACCATCAATAAAAATGGAATGTACAGCCGTGTGCCTGGTTTCAACTTACACCACGATAAATAGCACCAGGCTGAAGGTCATCCATGTTATCAACGTTCCTATACCCATCAAACTCCCTTAGGGATGTCCAGGCCCGACGAGTCAAAAAATCACGGTAGTCATCTTCGGTATAGAAAATTTTTTCCTCAGTATGTACTGGTATGTGGTCCGACTCATCATATAGACACACTTTGACAGCTAATCCTGGAAATTAAAGTTCCAAGGGTTAGTGTTTAATAATTAAGAGAAATTTTCTTTCGAAGAAAAATGAACCTTGATGGTAAACATCATTAAATCTCAGTCACAAAAAGGAGAAGCTATATTTAGTATCGAAAAAAGGACAAGCTATATTGTTCAACTATGATGCACAAGCAATTATTTCAATTTCAGGTCATAATAAAATCTTATACCAGCTATGACGTATTTCGTTTAATTAGTTATAACTTATGACAAAAATTAAGGTTCCATTCAAATTAGAACAGATTACTAATATATTCTTTTACAGGCTAAAAGCTACTCAATTTAGAAACTTCATAAGCCCAAAGCTCCTGAGGATCTTACCATGTTTAATAAAATATAGACGACTCAATCAAAATAAATATTTAGCACATTAAGGTTTTTTTTTGGGTATTTTTAATGTATACATGCATCAATTACCTTCATCAAGGTGAAGGGTGTAATTTCCCACAGGCATGTCCCTGTCCAGACTACGGATTATCTGGTCTTCATCCTCTAACCAGAATGCACGTTTGGTCCTTAATCTGAAAGCTGACTTGATTGCCTCCTTGATCGCATCTGTGGTGCCATCAATACCAATCCTTCTTGTATAGTCCCCATACTTGACTGTTATCACTCTTCCACCAAATGACTGACTCTCAGAACCTAGCAAATGGAGGAAATGAAGAGCATATCAGAAGAATACAGGCACTAAATTGTCATCTCCTTTAAAAGCTTGCAGAGCCAGTAACTCTAGATTACAAGGGAGGGAGGCATAACAGATGGCTTTGGGAGTCATTTACAGCATAAAAATTTACATCCTATACAAGATAACAAATAGATTCTAATTTAGAAACTTACCATTTCCAGGAGTCTCCCTCCAATTCCATGGAGGAACTCCACTTGCTGCAACTGCATCAGCTGCAGTGATGGCAAGAGGATGTCCATCATGATCCAGACGTCTTTCAAGGTTGAGTGATGGCCTGCCACTAGCTGTGCACACCAAGGAACTTCAACGAGGGAAATTCATCTTTTTAAAATAAAATTAATAGGAAAAGGTGCACAAGGGATGTAAGCGTAATACAAGGAGGCCAACAAGTTTTGAAATGCACAAGAAAACATCTAAACCCTTTCTTTCACAAAATATTATCCACTCTAGAACTCGGTGATTGTAGATGAGATTGAGAATGCAATTAGCAAGTGCAACTAAAAAATAATTCTCAGGAAAATTTTTTTGGTAATTGGATGATGTAACCATATATATACACCCACGAATCCTTAGGAAGGAAACAAAATGAAAAACAATTAATTGACAGAGTCCAAGGGTTGATCCGGACAGCTTTGGTGAACTTTATACCAGTAGCTATAAATAGAGTTTTGAATTGGAAAATGGGAAGGGATAAAATACAAATCCAATATAGAAAATAGTCTAAGGGACAATAACATTTTATTGAAGTCCATTTTTCACCAAGGTGTTATCAACAGTTCAACACTAGACCTGTTCATGGGCCGAGCTTAGATTTGAAAAAAGTTAAAATTTCTGAAGGCCCGACCTGCCAGACCCACAATTTTCTTCACTAATTGCAGCCTGCGGCCTGGCCCACGATCAGGTCTATTCAACGCCAATGTAGGTGGAGCTTAACCACCATCCTCCCCACAAAATCTAGAAGCGAAAAACTACATAACTATTTATAAATTGGAAACAGTTGCATGGACATCATGTTGCATGAGGCACAAGCCATGAGATGGACCTTCTAGCAAAATATTCTTCACTGAACCAACTATCAGATGCAATGGACATAAGCCCCAATGACAAACAGTCAACATGCCAAAAGTCTGACAGGTGTAATAAATTGCTGAATCAAAATATTGACATAGTTTGTTTCCTTAACCAGTAATTTCAAATATTTTCACGAAGTAGCCTTTTATCTTTAGCAATTTTGCAAATTGTTGAAAGATCCTTTTTCTTATTAATCACATGCCTCATAATTCATATTTTTATTCACATATTACTTTCAATGTTCTGCGAGAATTTTCATGGCAAGGAATTCATTGATAAAATAATGAGTAAGCATGTGATTGAACAAAATAGAAATTGAAGCATGCAAATAACTAAATATTGTTGATATACATGAAACTTAACAGTATATTTAAGATGGAAAAAAGAACTAAGGGAATTTGGTTCACTCTAAAAATAGAAATGGAATGCAATTACTGCAATTTTCTGTTCAGTATCCAAAGAATCCAAACTTTTTTATAACTTTTTCCTTGTCTGAATAAGTTGAATTTAGGTGAAAATGAAATGTAAAGTACAGGTTCTAAAATTACCATCAAATTGTATTTCTTTAATTATCCTGGACTGTTGGCTGCATAAAATAGCCACTGAACTTACTCCTGTATGAACATTAGGCTCTCTCTCCCCTGCATTCACATTTGGGAAGAAATTGTGGAAGGTTTTTAAAACACGCATACAGCATATGTTACTAGAAGGAATAAATGGCACATATCTGATGCCATTTCTGAGTAAGAACTCTTGAGGTCTGGATGTTGATATAAGGCAGGACCTCAAACAATGTGATCTTGATTGTTAGTACTGATTGAATAATCCTACCAAGAGTGCATAGCAAATGACAGGGCAGGAAATTCCTCAGGTTCAATCCTATCACTATTTTGATGAAGAATTCAGCACTCCAAGGCATAACGAAATCATATAGCTAGCTATTAAAGACTTGTATAAGCCAAGATCTACCACAAGGAGAACAAATTAACAAAGCTCCATTTGTGACTTTTACAAGAAGAATAACCAATTGTTTTTGGATGAAGCTAAATTTATAAGGAGCAGAAACTCATTCTTAGAAGCAGGGGCGGTACTACACACAGAGTGAGGTAAAAAAAATGCTTCTACTATATATATATATATATATATATATTTAGTGTGTTAGCCTCCCCTCAAAATGGGCCACTAGTATATAATTAGTTTAATTGGCTCATATATATTTTCTTTATGAGTTATGTCAAAGAGGTGGGTTTGTTTGTGTTTGTGTTTTTGTTTGTATAGGCTTAAGTGAGTGTGTTTTGTGTATATATATATATATATGTGTGTGTGTGTTTGTGTGTCGCCCCCCGCTATATTTTTCTAGTTCTGCCCCTGCTTAGAAGTATTATAGCAAACTAAGAGGAGAGGTGCTTAGAATTCAAGGGTAAGTTGAAGGCCAATGATGCTGAGTACTGTCAAAAAGAAATGACTTAATCAAACAGTATACAAAATAGTAGAGAAATAATAGAATCTTCAAGTAAACTCCTGCTTCAATCAGAAATCAGTAGAGTAGTTAAGGTCATAAGGTTTTCTAATTAACTTACTGAATTAGGTATTTACTACTGACAATAGTGTAACAGCAAACTCTTTCTCTTCCTATTTATATATGTAGGTTCAGTGCAAAGTTAAGAAGGCAGAAAAAACAGTGGTAGTGAGAAATACCAAGATGGCATAGAAGATAGTTTTGAAAAGAAAAAAAATTCTCGCACAAATGTGTTAATGTCATTTTGACAATTTATTTTCTCACACAAATATGTTAATGACTTTCGAATGACACAATCGACTACTAAAATATAAAGGATTGAGATAGTTTCAACATGTGCATCATAGACTAACAAACGTAATGTTACAGAAAGCTAAGCATATTAAAGTTGCAGGAGAAAAGATCAAGAGGTAGACCTAATATGACAATGGTAGAAAGAAGTAAAAAATGATTTAGCAGCCTCATTTTCTAAAGATATAACCTTAAACCAAGTGGAATGAATGAAAGTTATCCGTATAGCTAATCCCAATTAGTTTGGGATTAAGGCTTACCTAAGAAGAAAGATATAATCAATTTTTTGCATAAACAATGTTAAGATCCAATGGATATATTCTTGATTGATTCATCTTACAGACCCATTATTACGGGTTGTTGGAGATCAATGGCAAAAAGGCTAGAAAAGACTCAGCCACTGGAAAGCAAACACACATACCAAAAAAAAAAAAAAAAAAGAAGACAGAGAATCAGAAGAAGGACGTTTGTATCCTCTACAAGTATGTAAATGAAGCAACAAAGAAAATCCACATATAAACTACAATGCTTAGATTTCAGTAACAATAACGTACCTTCCACAGGTCCAAAAGTTATACTTGTATCATCAAAGCCTGGAAAAGTCAAACAGACATTGCAACAAATAGAAATGTCATGATAATGGAACCAAATGTTTCATATATGTTGCAACAGTGCAATCAGATACCTTAATGGTAGTTGAAACCAGAAATGTTTATGGCATTGAAATTATCAGAAGTTAATGGCTAGAATATATATATATATATATATATATATAGAGAGAGAGAGAGAGAGAGAGAGAGACTAGCAAAACAAACAACATAGACAACATTTCCACCAAATGTTCAATAACTAACTGTGGTGGTTTGGATATATTCAAATAAAATGATTAAAGGACATAATACCATAACAAAATGTTGTTGAATCCTGAAGGTTTAATTAACAGCAACTTAGAAAAGCTAGATTGTGCACCTAAATACCAG
Organism: Vernicia montana; assembly: GCA_949750685.1. Lineage (NCBI taxonomy): Eukaryota > Viridiplantae > Streptophyta > Magnoliopsida > Malpighiales > Euphorbiaceae > Vernicia > Vernicia montana. The sequence goes on along the minus strand of CATKHJ010361885.1, from coordinate 18,699 downwards.
CTGACACTAACAAATAGCTATAACACATACACACACAAGCACGCATATGTGTGTGTGTGTGTGTGTGTGTGTGTGTGTGTGTATATATATGCATGCATGAATGTTATGTGATATATGTGTGTAAGGTATCTACAATCAATTCCAACTCCTCTTCCCTACAATGCAAGAAAACAAAAAGGGGGGAACTTAATAAGCTATGTAGTTCATTAAAAAGATTATAAAGCACACCAATGCTTCCTAATAGTTTTACCAAGCATAAAACCCTCATGCTTCATAGAACATCTACACATATATATCAGAAATCCAGCTTCCTTGGCCTATTATGAATCCTGGCTCCACCAACTATCAAGACATAAAGCTTAACAAGTAACAATTTATGAATCGGAGTCCAAAAATCAGTACAACATACACTTGAACATACTGAATTTTCTACACTTGAACATACTGAATTTTCAAGTCAGATATGTATGCAAACAATGCACAAATGCTTCACAAATCATTTGCTTTCAACTTTTCTATATTAGAATCCACCATTAGCTACAATGGAGAAATTCTTATTCATTCATTTATTGCCAAGGAATGCTAGCATACCATCATGATCATCAATATAGTTAAGGAGCTTCTATTTACTTTGGGCCTCAGCTTTCCTCCAGTCATTATAGCTGCAACAGTCTTAAAGTCTCATTAACACAAACACATTGGCCAAATTCCCACTACTTCCAGAATGACAAAATGCCACCATTAAATTAAAAGTTAATATTCACAGCCTAAAAATCAGCTATAAGGATGTAGTCATGGCATTAGCATCAACAGCAAAGTGGGACCCAAGAGCCACATGCTTTTGAAATTTACACAAGATAGTGTTCCATACAGCACATTTTGTTTCCAAAACCTTCTATTTCAATGGTCAAAATAAATTGGTCAATAGAACTGCCAAAGTTTCTCCTCTTGGGAGCTGTTCATAGCCCTGAAGTGTTAAAGTAAAACAGCAATCTTCATTGTTATATTGCAAGCAAAAGCTTAATTTTTCCTTACACAGTTATATCATCATAATTCATAAACCCCATAATTTGCTAAACTTTTTTTTTTTTGCACTAAATCACCAATAATTATGAGCCTAACTACCCTTTCTACCAACTGTCAGGACTTCCAGCAATAGCCAAAATTGCCACTTTCCCAGCTCTCTTCAAGTTGTATCACCATAATTCCATTCCACTGTCACAACTTCCAAAGCAGAAAATATTTTAACCATGGCCTACAACTCTAGCTTAGTTCTAGAAACGATTTTCTATATTGTTGCTAGTGCTGTCCTACATCACATACCTGTCTTAATTCCAGAACACAGGAAGCACCCAGACATATATCATTTCTAACAGAAGTTAGAGTAACAAAATTCTCCTAACTGAGGCAACCAAAAAAAGAAAAACCTTTACATCCAAAAACAAAAATTCTGAGGATCAAGACTAAAATAGATATTTTTCTTCCTTTAATCCCCAGAAACCCAGAACCAATCAGTCAAATCCGCATCCAAGAAAAACAAATTTGAACAACCCATTTCCAGTTACACTGAAATTATTAACAAGCTATCTCAAAACCAAGGAAAAACCATAATTACCTTTATCAGCAAATTGCATGTAGGAATCAACTTTAGAAGTAGGAGTAGGACTTTTATACTGGGCATTCTTGCTCCTCTCCTTTAAAATCTCATCAATCTCCTTATAATAAGACATTTTCGCCGACCCACTTCCTCTATCTTGATGCTTAGCCTTCTTAAACTCTTTCAACAAGTTCCTCCACTTGTCTGTACACATTGTAGGAGATCGATCGAATCCCTTTTCCCTCATTTTCGCCGATATTTGTTCCCACAAGTGTTTATTTGACTTAGAAGTATTAAACAAGCCATCCATTTCTCTCCGAAGAGCAATTAAGTTACGGGTTTCGTCTTGAACCCATGTCTCAGCTCGCTTTTTAGGCGCTTTCACTTCATGGTTATCCTCGCCACTGCTATCGCCAAGAATCATCTGTTGTTGCTGTTGGGGCGGCTGCTGTTGCTGCTGAGGATGAAGATGATGCTGGTGAGGAGGCAAATCACCATTAGTTGAAACAACTTCGATAATCATATTATCTCTAGTACTGGATGGCGCTGCTTCTTCTTTGTAGAAATCAATTGGGCGAGGCTTTTCAGATAAGTACATGGTATTCTCTGTTTTGGGGATTTTTGAATTTTGGGTGATGGGTTGTTGTTTTTGGCTAGATGGGGTTAAAGAAAGTGAGAGATTTCATTAGAAGAAGAAGAATTTGAGAATCCATTGTTGATGGCTTAGAGATTGAATAAAGGATTCATTGGGTGCAATTTTGTTGGGTTTTGGGATTTTCAAATTTCACCCTTTGGAGACGGTAACGATTGGCTGTTTAGAGGGTTTTAGCGCAGAGAGAAACAGAGTGAGAGGGTGCGTGAAGTAAAAGCTTTGTTAATGAGTATAGCGAAGAAAGAGGAGATTGAGTTGCAGTAGACTCTCTCTCTCTCTCTCTCTCTCTCTCTCTCTTTTAATTTATGTAGTTTCTTATACAAATTATTACTTACTATGTATTTCCTATAATTTGGCATATTATTTAACTTTCATCCTTGTTATCTTTATTTTTTTCTAAAATAAAATCTAAAGTTTTAAAATAATAAATATTAAAGTGTGTATTATAATAATTAATTATCATTAAAATTATGAAATTTTGAGTTCCAATATTCATCATAACTTAATTAATAAAATAAATTAATCTCTCCATTCTTTTTTATCCGTTTTTTTTTTTTTAAGATAAGACTTTTTTTTTTTTTTAATGTAAGTATTATCCATTACTTTATAATCAATAAAGATAATTTAATTATTTTATTATTTTTAAAATTTAGAGTAATTAATTAATTATTAATTTTTGTGAAATAATGAAAAATGAGATAAAAAAAATGGAGGGAGTATTCATTATTATTAAAGTTAATGTTGTATGTTAACTATATATATCTTATATAGCATATTGTATATGTAAGAAAAAAAAATAACACAATATCTATAAAAACTACTATCGAATTTAATATATTATAAATTGAAAAGCATCTTAAATTGAGAAATTTTATAATTTTGCAAATAATTTTTTTCTTCATTTTTTGGCAAGAAATAAATAAATGTCAATATGACTCCCTACAAATTCAAATCATCAATTGGCAATTGGAGTGTTTAATCGGGATGGCATAAGCATTGATGGGCTTTAAGTTTTGCACCTATTAAAGATTCAACCCAACCCATGACAGAAAGAACATATAATAAAAGTAATAAGGCAACTTGCACTCATTGTTAGGGCTAAACATTCGGTCAATTCGGTTTAAAATTGAATTGAATCGAAATAATTGAAATAATTAAATCTATAATTTATTTGAATTAAATCGAAATCGAAATTTTTATAAAATCGAATCGAAGCGAAAAAGTTCGGTTCAGTTTAGTTTGACTTTTTTTTCTTTTTATTTCAATAAACTATATATATATTTTTATTAATAATATATTATATATATATATATATATTTATTTATTTATTTATTTATATTTATATTAATATTAATATTAATATTAATGTTATTATTATTATTATTAAAATTCCGGTCGGTTCTGTTCAAATCGAAAATTTTTTAGTAAAAACCAAACTGAATCTAACTAAAATTTAATTCAGTTCATTATTTAAAAAATCAAACCAAACCAAATTAATCAGTTCAGTTTGATTTTTTAATTTCGGTTCGATTTTGCTCACCTCAACTCATCATGAATCAACTATTAACACTCATTGTCCATCAATTATTGACTAATACATACCATCGTCTTTTAATTTAATTTCGTTACATAAAAGTCACACACTTTTAAGTTTTAACTAACTAACGATTTCATAAAAATCCCTCATACTACATTCCATCAATTTGATTAACAAAATGCTTACATTGCAGACAATTAAGTATTTTTAAACTGTTTTTTATGCTACGTCAGCCACAATTGGCAATTGTCAAAGCTTTTCTCTCTCCTCTCAACCCTTGCGCTGAATAACTCCTAATTGATAATGTCTTCTTCAATGAAGAAATTTGTTGGTTTCATCTTCCTTGTCCTTTTATCTAGATTATAAAAATTTAAAACTAAAATATGAAAAACTTAAACTGCTCAATCAAAACCATCCTAACAAAAGTAATCAATAAAGTTCAATTTCAACCACAATTTATTCAACAAGCAAGGATTTCAAAATAGTAAAATTAAGGATAGAGAAACGTAGCACACTAAGATATAACCTAATGGTAAGTATATATATGGCCTAGACAATAGACTCATGTTTTATTCTCTTCCTTGATATAAAAAAAAAAAAATAGAGAAACGTATGATAGGGAAATCAAAAGGATTGCGGCGAGTAATTTTTTCTTCGTCAGGTGCCATACAAACCACTTGCTTTTGTCGCCTGCTCCTATTAGTATTACTACTACTAGTAGAAGAAATCAGGCGTCCATAACCAAACATCGGAGCAGAGAAAAAAGAGAGAGCACCAACAATCATAACAGCTCGGTGAAGAAGAAAATAATGCAACTGCAGCGACAAATATAGGCAGCACCATTAAGGGTTTGAAAGTCGAGCATACAGAGAGGCAAATAGACACCATAGTTTCTATATTTTACAATATCTTGTTCTCCTCCTTGTTGTTGCTCTTTAATCTTCTTCTTTGTCTCTTTGGAACTATTTTTTGTTTCACTATAATACAAAATATCTCCTTTTGTAGAAGAAGAAGCATAACCCTACCGCTCTACCAATTTATCTTATTCTCTTTGCAAAACCCTTTTTCCTTTACCCCAATAAAGCTCTAGAAAATTCTTCATTTTCCCATTATAAAAAATCCCAATTCCCATAGAAATCATTTCCACATCTCAAGGTAAGATCTTTCTTTCTCTATCATTGTTTAATTTCGGTTCCTTTATTTAATTTTTGGGTTTTATTTGGGTTTTCATTATCTGAAAAAAAAAAATCTATTGATTTAGTATTTTTTCTTCATTTTTGTTAGTTAGTTAGTATAATGTTAGCTGTTAGTGTGAATATAAAATCACCATAGTCAATAATGTAAAGCTCCTTAATTCACGGCACCTCCACACCCACATGCACTACAACTTATTTTCACATACAAACTAGCTCATTCCCTTTTGTTAAGCCAATAATCAAGCCTGTAAATGTATACAACAGATAGCACCATAAGTCTATATATATATATAGGTTGTATATATTTTGTAATCAAGCAACAAAACAAGAGAAATATAGCAACTACATTTATTTCTTTGTGAAATTTATTCTCGAGTAACATGGTATCGGAGCCCATACATTTCAGTTAAAATCAAAAGACAAGAAATCCAGCCCCTATGAAGTTCTAGTCTCATTTTTCAGTAACATGGTCACTTTTCGATTTTCATGCACATGTTAAAATTATTTTTTTTACCACACCATTACAAAGCACTAATCTCTAGAAGAATTTCAAGATCAACCGCACCCCAAACGGACACCGGACATGCCCTCACGCGCCGTTTGAAGACACTGAAACTCAGCCCATTAGAGCCACAAGCCACACGCGCTACCCAAGGAAGAAGACGACCCAGTCAGCTGCCACGTCAGCAAAAGCAGCCACGTCAGTGCCACATAAGCAGACCTACCACATCACCCATTTAGAATCTGCCACGTGTCATCTGTCAGTGGCACGTCATCCAGTCACCCACTCAGAAATTGTCACGTGTCATCTTGGTCTGGTTAGATCAAACCAATTGACTTTAGGTTTGACTCACCGGTTCAACCATTTATGTACCGATTTTCAGACATCAGGAATCGGTTCCCAAGGTTTTTTGACCTCCTGAGCTCATTTTTGCTATCAGATTTGTGAAATTCTCACTTTGTCTTAGAGTTATGGAGAAAATCAATGTTGCTCAACCTATTGTGACAATTTTAAATGGCACTAACCATAATCTTTGGGCAAGTAGCATGAAAAGCTATCTTGTTCGAATTAAATATTGGAGAATAGTCACTGGAGGAACTCCCAAACATGTCCGTACTCAATATAAAGTTGAGTCAAAATACAATGATCGTATTGATGATTGGAAAAGTAAAAATCATCAGATCATTACTTGGTTCCGTAATACCTCTGTTCTGACTATTCACATTCAGTTGGATTAATTTGATACTACAAAAGAAATTTGAGATTTTCATGCAAACATGTACACAATCTTTGGTCTCGCTCATCACTATCAGTTGTGGAGTATTCTTAATAGTATGAGGCAAGAATTTGGACAGTATGTCAATGATTTCCTTAGCTAAATGCAGCCCATTTAGAATCAGCTCACTCAAGCTAAGATCACTTAAGATCAACTCCATTTGATTCAGTTTCTCATGGCTCTCCGGTCTGAATATGAACATGTTCGAGTATCTCTATTGCATAGAGATCCTCTACCAACACTCAAAATAGCTGTCAAGGAATTAATTTTTGAAGAAACTCGTTTGCAAATTGGCAAACCAACTCCCTCTGAATAGGCTCTGGCTACTCACAAGCCATCACATACCCACTCATCTCAGTACTGTAAGAATTGCAATATACCTGGCCATTCTTTCTTTAATTGTCCAACAATTGAGTGCAAATACTATCACAAACTCGGGCATATTAAGAGCAACTGTCTCACTCGCCCATCAAGATCGAGAGACTCAGAAATTGGAACATATTCTGCCAATGCTGCTATACCAGATAACTTGTCTGCTTCTTCTTTGTCCTCCCTCACTCTTTCATATCTCGAGTCTATGTTCAAAAAGGTTATGTCTTCCAATGCTTCCTCCTTTAGTGCCATGTCTATATACCCAGGTAATAAAAATTGGTTAATTGACTCTGCATGTAATAATCATATGACCTCTGATCCTAGTATGTTTTTATAAAAAACAAAGAATAATTTTTTACCTCCTATTCATACTGCTGATGGAAGCAAAATGGATATCAATCATATTGACATTATTTCTTCTCCTAATCTAAGTTTACCTTATACGTATCTAGTGCCTTCCCTAGCTGTAGATCTCATCTCTGTAGGCCAATTGTGTAATCGAGGATTAACCGTCATTTTTTCCTCTAATGGATGTCAGGTACAAAACTCGCGGACTGGACGCCTTCTAAGGGGTGGACGCAAGATCGGGTGGTTGTTTGAACTCACTTCCCTCTAAATTCCTCAAAATGCTCTCTCTACTACAACCAGTTTTTCTCCATTATTCCAGTGGCATTTGCATTTGAATCATGCATCGCTTAGTAAATTTCGTCATTTAATTTATAGTGGTGTTTTAGGAAAATATTAAAATTGTAGAACTTCAATGTATACACTGTCAACTTGCTAAACAACCTGCTTTATCATTCAACAATAATAACTCTCATTGTGATGTTCCATTCGGTTTAGTTCACTCTGATATTTGGGGACCTTCTCCTACCCCCACTATTGGTGGCAATTGATATTTTGTTATTTTTATTGATGATTAGTCACGTTTTACTTGACTCTTTTGTATGAAAAATAGATCTGAGCTTCCTCAAATCTATATTCAGTTTGCAAAATGGTCCAAACACAATTTTCACAACTGATAAAAATCTTTTTGGAATGATAATGCTATGGAATACAAAGAGTCCAGTCTTTTACAGTTCCTTCATGAATAAGGAACTTTAGTTCAATGATCTTGTTCCAATACTTCCCAACAAAATGGTAGAGCTTAATGAAAACATTGTCATATCTTAGATTATGTTAGAGCACTCCTACTATCCTATGGTTGTCTTGGAAATTTTTAGGGAGAAGCTGCTTTAACCACTGTATATACCATTAATCGTCTTCCTACTCTCGTTCTCAGTGATATCTCTCCATTTGAGCAACTATATGGTATGTCTCTTAACTATAACTTTCTCAAAGTCTTTGGATGTGCTTGGTTTGTTTTACTCCAATCTCATGAGTACACAAAACTAGAACCTCGTGCTCATCTCTGTTGTTTACTAGGATATGGAATCTAACATAAAGGTTATCGGTGTTAGGATCCCATTTCTAATAGATTGCGTATCTCTCGCCATGTTGTCTTCTGGGAAAATACTATGTTTTCTAATATCTCTAAATTTCGTGACTCCAGTACTGATCGTATATTTACTAATCCATCTGTGGAGTTCTTTCCGTCTGGTGATACAGAAGTATCTACAAATTCAATAGCAACACTTGATTCTCCTACCCTGGAAATGGTTTCGTCTGTGGAGAATGTGCCTGCTACAACTGAACTTGTGCCTGTCCCTACTCTTCCTCCACCAATTGAGGAACATTGTCATTTTACTCAGGTAACTCAAAACCCAGTCCGTTTTAATGATTATTATTGTTATTCTAGTTTTCTTTCCTTGCATGAGCCTCGTAATTACCGTGAGGCTAGTTCTAACCCTTTCTAGTAACAAGCAATAGTAAAAGAAATCCAAGCTCTTGAGAAAACTAATACTTGAGACTTAGTTGATCTTCTTGCAGGAAAAACTTTAATTGGTTGTAAGTGAATTTACAAAATTAAAACTCATTCTGATGGATCAGTTGAATGATATAAAGCCCGTCTGGTTGCAAAAGGATACACACAAGAATATGGCATTGAATATGAAGAAACATTTGCTCCTGTTGCACGATTAACTTTCGTTCGGTGTCTTTTAGCCGTTGTTGCTATTAAATAATGGCCACTTAGTCAGATGGATGTCAAAAGTATTTTTCTTAATGGAGATTTGCTGGAAGAAGTCTATATGCATCATCCACCTGGCTATTCATCTTCATAGAAAGCTTGTCGGCTCAACCATGTACTGTATGGTCTCAAACAAGCTCCGCAAGCCTGGTTTGCCAAATTCAGTTCAACGCTTAAAATTTTTGGTTTTCATTCTAGTCCTCATGACTCTGCCTTATTCATCAGACAGACAACTCAAGGCACAACTCTTGTACTGCTCTATGTTGATGACATGATTATTATGATTATTACAGGGAATGATGTTATTGGCATTTCTGATCTCAAATTACTTCTTCATCGTCAATTTGAGATGAAAGATCTTGGCTCTCTCAATTATTTTTTGGGACTTGAAATCTCTTGTGATTCAACTGGCTCCACTCTTACTTAGACAAAATATACTTTTGATTTGCTTTCTCGGGCAGGAATTACATACAATAAAACTACTTCCACACCCATTGAATATAATGTTTGTCTCACTGCAACTGATGGCTCTCTTCTGGAAGATCCTATCTTATATAGACAATTGGATAAAAGTTTAATCTATCTCATAGTCACTAGACCGGACATTACTTATGATATTCATGTTGTCAGTCAATTCATGTATGCACATAAATCCACTCATTTTGCTGTAGTTTTTCGCATACTTCACTATATTAAAGGAACATTATCTTAAGGATTATTTTTCTCTTCGACATCTTCTTTAGTTTTATCAGGTTATTCTTATGCAAATTAGGCAGGAGATCCAACAGATAAATGATCATTAACGGGTTATTGTTTTTATTTTGGAACATCGCTTATTTCTTGGCTCAGCAAGAAACAGTCAGTTATAGCTCGCTCAAGCACAAAAGCAGAATATCGTGCCTTAGCCGATGCAATTATGAACTTTTATGGCTCCGCTGGCTTCTTAATGACATGGGGGTTAAACAATCAGCAGCTACTATCCTTCATTGTGACAATCGCAGTATCATTCAAATTGCTCGCAATGATGTTTTTCATGAACGCACGAAGTATACAGAAATTGATTGTAATTTTATTCGACATCATCTTCTTTGCAATACTCTTCACTTAACCTTTATCACCTCTTCCAATCAAGTTGCTGATATTTTTACAAAATCACATCTTCCAGCAAGATTTTAAGATTTGCCTCAAGATGTCTTCTTCGCCACCTTGAATTTGAGAGGGGGTGTTAGTTAGTTAGTTAATTAGTGTTGGCCCACGTATGACAAATCCTAGAGGGGGGTGAATATGATTTTCAAAAATCAATTTCAATTTAAAAATTTTTGCTTTGAAAAACTTGAATATTAAAACAATATTAGCGGAAGCAATTAATCAAAGCAAATAAGCAATTTTAAGTTTATATGAATATCTAAACCATTCAAACAAATAAGCAAATAATTAACAAATATAAGAGTGTAGGGAAGAGAGATTCAAATACAAGATTTATAGTAGTTCGGCCAACTCCTTGCCTACATCCACTCCTCAAGCTTCACTTGAGATTTTCACTATTAACGACATTTTACGGGTACAAGATCAAATCCAAGTGTTTTCAAGCTTACACTCAAACTTCTTACAAGTGTTTCAATGGCTCACACTTAAACCCAAGTGTTTTCAAGGTACACACTTAAACATTTCCAAGTGTTTTATGGCTCACACATAACCTTTACAATATAAAATGATTTGAGGTTTAAAGTCACTCAAAACTTTGACAAATAACTAGTACAAAAGATAGAAAAATATAATCTAGCTTAGAATAAATTTGAACACACAAAGATGAGAAATGAAACTTTTATATTCTAGCTCAATGAACAAAGAATTTAGAGTTTGAGAGCTTTAATTTGCTTGTAATATATGTTCTTGATGTGTATAAACTTCTCTTTACTTCACGTTGAGTCTTTAGATATATATAGGTCTTCATTCCATACTCAAACAGTCATTTTAGTGCTATAAAAATGGTACTAGACAAGTTTCAACGGTTATATAATGGCTATATTCCAACGACTATATAATGGCTAGTTCCAACGACTATATAACGGCTAGTTCTAACGGCTATATAATAGCTGTATTCAAAAATTTGAAATCTTAAGTTATAAAACTCCAAATAATGATCCGTTTTTTTTGTTGGAAACTTGGAGCAATCTACTAAAACTTTTTAGTTTTGATAAATTTCAAAATAATCTATATTCATACTCTAAAAAATCAGAATATTTTATTGTTCATCTAGTCATGACAGTTTGAACATGCTTCAGTATTTCACCAATGCTTCTTCTATACACCTCGGATTGATGCAAGACTTTTTGCATATGAAACTAAATTTCCAGAGATACAAATTTGGAGAAGGAAATATTCAAAATCCATTTTAGAATTAATGCCACTAATTCTAATTAACATCATCTGTTGTTATCTAGTCTGACAGTTTGAGCATAATTCAATTAAAAATTCATAACTTCATTTTCCAAGTTTCAAAAATTATATCAATTTTTGTTCTTGAAACTAGACTGATATAGCTATCCATTCATATATAGGTTGCATTCATAAACTATCTCACTTAGTATAATTTATTCTTCAAACTTTAGTCAATAGTTTTGCTTCCATAGAGATTATCCTTCTTTATATGAGTTTCTTGGTTTTACATGCTCTTTTCATTTTCATAATTCAATTTCTTTATTTAATTGCATCAATAACAATCAAATATTACCTACTAAAAACAACAACACTAAACAAACTTATTAGTAGTAATAATATTTTGAATCATCAAAATCACATATGAAATCTTGGGGTCAACAATTGGTATAATGTTAGCTGTTAGTGTGAATATAAAATACCATAGTCAATAATGTAAAGCTCATTAATTCACGGCACCTGCACACCCACATGTACTACAACTTATTTCCATATACAAACCAGCTCATTCCCTTATATTAAGCCAATAATCAAGTCTGCAAATGTGCACAACAGATTACACTATAAATCTATAAATAAGTTGTATATATTTTGTAATCAAGTATCAAAACAAGAGAAATATAACAACTATATTTCTTTCTCTGTGAAATTAATTCCCGAGTAACAATTTTTATGGGCAAATTTTTAGGCCTTTTGGTTTTGGAGCTGGGTTTTTGGCTGCCACTTGTTTGGATTGGATTTTATTTATATCTGTTGTGTTTCAATAGAAATTTAAAAAAAAAATGATTCGATTATTATATGATAAGTATGGAATGATAATCTTGAAAAGGAGTTTGAATTTATTCGTGATATTTGTTATGATTTTCCTTACATTGCTATGGATAATGAGTTTCCTGGTATTGTTCTGCGTCCAATAGGAACTTTCAAGTTTGACTATAATTACCACACTTAAAGCAAATGTTAATCTTTTGAAGTTAATTCAATTGGGTCTTACTTTCTCTGATGAGAAAGGCAACTTACCCACTTGTGGAACTGATAAGTATTGTGTTGGGCAGTTCAATTTTCACAAGTTTATCCCTAATGAAGATGTCTATGCTAATGATTCTATTTTTTTTTTTTTTTTCCCAAGTGCTAATGATTCTATTGAACTTTTATCACAAAGTGGGATTGATTTTATAAAGAACTGTGAAATGGGTGTTGATGCTAAGAATTTGGCAAAAAAAAAAGTGTTGATGCTAAGAAGTTTAGATTTTGTTTGTTTCGTATAAAATAATTTATTTTTAGAAAATATTTTACAATGAAAACATTTTTTGAAAAAATATTTTCTCAAAAACTAAATTTTTATTGTTTGGTTACAATATTTAAATTTTCAATTTATAAGACTATAAACATATTTAAACTTATAATAATTTTGTATTTTTAAAATTTTATTATTAAGTATGAAAAAAATATAAAAAAATAATAAATTTGATGATCGCCGGTACCGGCCGGCGGTGGCCATCAATGATCTCCGGTAGTGAATATCGTTGGTCGGCGATTAATAAATTTGCATTTACATATTTTTTTTTATTATAATGAGTTTGTCAAAATCCGAAAAATTATTTTCCGTTTTGAAAAAAGAAAGTTATTTTCCTTAAAACAAAATTAATTTTTCATTGATCAAGAAAATATTTTATGTTGACTAATTTTTCAAAATATTTCAAACGTCAAAAAATACGAAAAATATTTTTTTAAAAAATATTTTTTATGAAAAAAACGGAGCCTAGTGAGTTGCTAATGTCTTCGTGGATTGTTTTAATTCACATTGAGAGTTGTTCACTCAAAAGTAATATTAAAATTTGGACTTATTTTATTGATAACTTTCCTTTACAAATAAAACTTTTTTTTTTTTTTTTTTTGCCAAATCTTTACAAATGAAACTTATGATCTAACTTACGAGCAAATCTAATGATGAAAAAGCCTATTAATCTAATTTATTATATGTATGATAAAAAAATAATGTATATTTAATTTTTTTTATTTAATTGTAAGTTAATATCACAAATTAATTTTTCATGTTATATTTAATCCATCTCTAATATATAATTATATATAATATCCAACTATTTTATTTTCTTTTTCAAAGTATCCAAAAATATAGACATAGAATTCCTCCAAATTAATATTACATTGACAAGAAACGAATTTTATTTAATTAAGAATATTTCCTTAAAAAAAATTAATTGGATCAAAACGACTGCGTTTTGGGCTAGAGATATTCTTCTGTTCAACAGACAAAATTGCTTCTATCTCGGTGTCTGCGTCGCTCTGTGTCTTCCAACTCCAACTCTCTCCCCATTTTCCTAGTTGCAGTGTTTGCCATAGAACCAAACCCTAAATGCTATTGTTATCCGGTAGTCCTTTTGCAGAGAACGCTAGTTGAAAAGCTACAATCTTTTACAGGGTTTGATAGGCAAATTCTCCAATGGAAAAAACAGTGGTTGCAATAAGAAGATGAAGCTTTTTCAAGCCTCTCCCTCCACTCAATCGAGAGCTTCATTTATTCTTGTTATTGTTAGACCCTCTTCTCATCTTTCAGTTTCAGCTCAAAGCACAAGGTCTCTTTCAGGTATTTTATCAAACACTTTAACTGTGCTGCAGTTAGGCTTTATTTCGGATTGCAGAGAGTTGAGTTTCTTTTATTGGTTAGGAATTAGGATTTAATTATTTTATGGGCTTTCTAACATTTGTTTGTGTTATATCATCTGGCAAAGAAAGTTGAGTTCTTGGTTTGCTTTTGGGTTAAGAATTTGGTTTTTTTGGTATGTTATTAAAGGTCAAAAATTGTTTTTGTGGTAATATGGATGCTAAAAAAAGGGAAGTCTGAATATAGTTCTTTCCTCTTGGATTTTCACATAAAGTTGTAGCTGCTGCTTACTGTCCAGGTTATTGGCCTGAAGCTCTTGCCATTACGGTAGACAATGGCCCTTGACAAAAGCAAATTGCAATTAGTCAAAACGAGTACCAATTTCTCATTTTTGGTGCATTGGGTTTTAGGGGGTCGTTTGGTAAAGCTGCTAGAAAAGGCTATTAGTTTTGTGAGGAAATTCAGTTACGTAAAGAATTTGGTGTGTGCCTTTGATTCTTGAATATAACTTTTCTTAAAATCAAAGGTTAATTGATTAAATTGCAAGAATTGAATATTCTGAACTTCTTGATAGGAAGTGGAAAAAAGAAATCTTCTGAGCGATTGATTCCTTCAGAGTTTGTAGTTTAGCAATATCCTGTAATTCTATCTATATTTTAAATAAAGTAATTGTGCTGATTTTATGAATTTGATTGATTTTACTGTTTTTCATGGTGGATATTATATGAGTTGGGGTGAAATTTTCTATACATTATGTTTTTTTGCCCGACTTTTTGACTAATCTTTCCTCCAGTGTGCAGCTTCTGTAGGATCTCTCAACCAAAAAAAGTTGCTATCAACAGTCTCATTCTCTTGGCAATGACCAATGCCTGCATGAGTAAATTTCACTGTATTCACCGTAAAGCAGCAAGGCCATCGTCTCCTGGGAGAAGGCATGGAGGTGGATCTTTCAGAATGTTATCCACCTGCCCTGCACCATTGATATCTGCAGCTGCCTCTCTCATTGTTCGTCCCCCTTCAGCACTAGTGTTGGCTGCATGCATTACCCAGTCTGATGCACCCCAACGTTCAGATGAATGGTTTGCACTGAGGAGAGACAAATTGACGACTAGCACCTTCAGCACTGCCTTGGGTTTTTGGAAGGGAAATCGCCGCTTTGAGCTCTGGAATGAGAAGGTATTTGCATCGGAGACAAAGATAGTTGAAGCCTCTAAGAGATGTGCCATGGAATGGGGTGTGCTCAATGAAGCAGCAGCTATAGACAGTTATAAAAGCATCACAGGTCGTGAAGTTAGTCATTTGGGATTTGCTATCCATTCAGCAGAGCAATTTCATTGGCTTGGTGCATCTCCAGATGGTCTTCTTGGTTGCTTTCCCGGAGGTGGCATCCTGGAAGTTAAGTGTCCCTACAACAAGGGGAAGCCGGAGAGGGGTCTGCCCTGGTCAGCTATGCCCTTCTATTACATGCCTCAAGTGCAGGGGCAATTGGAAATAATGAATAGAGAATGGGCAGATTTGTATTGCTGGACACCAAATGGAAGCACAATATTTCGTGTGCATAGGGACCGTGATTATTGGGAGCTAATACATGGGATTTTACGAGAATTTTGGTGGGAGAATGTGATGCCTGCCAGAGAAGCTCTTTTGCTTGGGAAGGAAGAGGAAGCAAAATCATATAAGCCAACATCCACTCACAGACAGACAGGACTTACAATTTTTAAAAGCTCAAAGTTAGCTAGTCAATCCAAGCTGTTGTGTAGAGAGATTGCTGGCCATGTTGAATTTTATAGGTGATTAAGTCCAAAATGGTATTTTGCAATTTATCATTCCTACAGTAGTAGGCTGCAAGTTCAAATAGCTTGCTGATATGAAGCAATGGAGCAGAAAATTTCATTTTGGTTCTGTAATCTGTCGAGTGACTATTGAGCTCCCTTATTTTGTATTCATATTTATGATTTTTATCTATTAGTTAGCCATTGGATTTTATTGTGTATTTATAATCTTCCATTCTTCCAGAACCTGATTGATAATATACTTCACTTTTGGATCATTTTAACATGAATTATAAATCACTGAATCGAAATGTTTCTGCAGTCTGATATATTGTTTTATTGTGTGACAGTGGGGGATGAGACAAAATACTCAAAAGAAATCATTTTTGGGACTGCATCTACGCCAAGACCATAGCTTTCAAAATTCAAAGGCCATAAACCAAATTCTGCAGTCAATTTTTTGTAACAGATGATGGTACAAGTGTAGGTTTTGGCATGAATACAGGCGTTGTGTTTGGGGTAAGGAGACCTCTCATCATGGTCAAAATTGATTAATGGACAGGTTATTTCCCAAAATAATAGAATTTTATGACCATTCCTTATGTCTAAGTGTCAAAGGCAAGAGGGTGACCAACTTGGGAAATATGCAGTTAGTTAGCAATCTTCAGCTATAATAAGCAAAAGACAGTTACACACCTTTCTAAAACTGTTCAGCCAAAATAACTAACTTTATGCCAAACTGATTCCGAGTCAAATGAAATCAAATAAATAAAGGCTTAAATGAAAGTAATCTAAAAAAGGCAATCACCATTGAACCAATTCTGCACACAAAATAACCAATTTTTACCAAACAACTACTTTCCAGTTGAATGAAAAGGAATGAACATAGCAACATCCATTTAAAATAAGTAAATGGTAGTTTAACAAACACTTCTAAAAATTCTCATCTTAAAATGGTAATATACAAGAAGTGATCCAGAAGAGAAAAAAGAAAGAAAGAAAAAGAAGAGAAAAAGAGAGATGGATTCAGGGCTTTCCTGGGCTGATCAATGGGACTATGACACCCCTGACACTCCACCACAACAAGAATCAGAGAAAGACAAGAAGAAGGAGAAAGATGGAAGCAAGAATAAGTTTGGGAAGAAAATTCTGAGCTTGAAATGGATGAAAGATTTGCGCAAGAAATCTGATAAATGAACATCACCATTAATTGTCATGACCAGGATGAGTCTTTTGCTCATGTACAGAATCCTTTGTTATTGCAGTTCTTATCGTTTATTTACTATTATAGCTTCTTGCATCTTTCATTTCCATTATTGATTCAAACTAATTTTTTTTTTTTTTTTTTTTTTTTCATCTTTTCATTTCTTTGCGCTTCAAGCAATACATGTATATGTTATTCAATGCATATGCCCTGGAAATGTGAACTAAATTAGTATTTATTGATATTTTGTGGATGTATTTTTTTTAACAATCCAATAAGTGCAAGTGACATCAAAAGTGGTTGTCTATGAAGGATTACATATATAAAATGGAGTATTTTCAATATTTTAAAAAATAATGTATTAATCATTCATATGATTCTCGTATTAATTATGGTGAAATTTAATTAAGGTTTAAAATAATATTAATATGACTATATAAATTTCAGGTAAATTATATTAATGTAACATCATATGGATCCACGTTCATTCATACAGTCATGCTCTTTCTTTCTCAACCGGTGACTCAAAATCTATATTTTTTCCATTCTAAATGTCCATCTAATTAGAATATTGGTAGTTTTTGAAGAGAATTGTTATTTGAGAGAATATTACAGAAAGAATTGTATTCAATTGTATGTTCTTTTATTGTATTTTACAGAGACTAAATAATGGTATTTATAGTCATTTTTTATGTGATTAGTGGCTTAACATTAGTTGTATATACATGTGACATTAAGCTGGCATTTTGACTAGTTATAGACAACAGAAGCCAATCTTGAAACTGGTATTGACATTTAGAAAATCGATGGTGTATAATCTTGACTTTTCCAAGATTGATTTTTCATTAACACCCCCCCTCCCCCTCAAACTTAAGGTGGTATAGTGGATGTTAGCTTGAGTTTGCTAAGAAGATCTTGAAATTGAGATGGAAGATGTGTTTTGGTGAAGATATATGCGGTTTGATTAGCAGATGAGACAGAATGTAAAATTATAGTGCTTTGAGTGACATGGTGGCGAACAAAGTGGCAATCGATCTCAATGTGTTTTGTTCGTTCATGAAAAACATCATTGTGAGAGATTTGTATGGCACTTCTATTGTCACAGTGAAATGTAGTTGTATAAGAGTGTGTGATACCCATATCAATGAGTAACCATCTTAACCAAAGTAATTTAGATATGGCATCAGCAAGAGCACGATACTCCGATTCTGTGCTAGATCGAGCAACAACAATTTGCTTTTTGCTACGCCAAAAAATAAGAGAATCACCCAAGAAAAAATAATAACTTGTAGTAGAACGACGATCCGTTGGATCACCAGCCCAGTCAGCATCATAGTAACCAGATAACACCAAAGAAGAGTTAACAGAGAAATGTAAACCATGAAAAAGAGTTCCTTTAATGTATCGTAGAATCCAAATCACTGCAGCATAGTGAGTTGAGCGAGGAGCAGTCATGAATTGATTAATCAAATGAACAGTATAAGAGATATCAGGTCTAGTGACAGTGAGGTAAACCAGACTCCCGACTAGTTGGCGATATAGAGTGGGATTGTCAATAGGAGTGCCATCTATAGGAGTTAGTTTGCAATTGAGCTCTAAAGGAATTGATATTGTTTACTGTCAGTAAGACCTGCTCGAGAAAGTAGATTAGAGGCATACTTTGCTTGAGACAGATAATAGCCTTGAAAATTATGAGAAACTTCAAGACCCAAAAAATAGCTGAGAGTACCAAGATCCTTCATTTCAAAATGTTGACTAAGATAACGTTGAACTTCTGAAATGCCAGATGTGTCACTACTTGTTTTGATCATATCATCAACATAAAGTAACAAAATGACAATGCCATGGTCAGTGTGACGAATAAATAATGCGGAATCATATTTACTAGAGACAAAGCCA
>CATKHJ010361812.1:0-13963 GCA_949750685.1 Vernicia montana | reverse complement strand
AATCACCCCCCCCCCCCCCAAATCAAATCAAATCAAATCAATCAGATCAACTCCTAAACCCTGCACCTCACAGTGGAATGAATTACATGAGTTTTGATCCCCATCCAATGGGATATGTAAGCACGCTTGGAATTTAACTCTAAGCCTCAAATCCAAATCCCCAATCAATCCCTTTCCTCTATATTTTGTAAATGTTTGTATTTAATTCCGTTGTAATTAAGTTAATTATTTTGGAGTAAAGGAGCGACCTTGTGATTTCCCTAGTACCCATAAGGGCTAGAGGAAATACTCTCCTTTACTTGTAGATCTTTAATTACTTGCTCTTTATTTTCTATGCATCCATAATTATGCCATAATCATAAATCACCATTAATATTTGTCATCCATAAAATTAATTTTTTTTAAAGTCAAATTAAACTTAAGAGCCAAATTTAGATTATTTAAAATAAAAAATCTAGTCTTCGAGCTCAACT
Source organism: Vernicia montana (assembly GCA_949750685.1). Taxonomy (NCBI): domain Eukaryota; kingdom Viridiplantae; phylum Streptophyta; class Magnoliopsida; order Malpighiales; family Euphorbiaceae; genus Vernicia; species Vernicia montana. The sequence goes on along the minus strand of CATKHJ010361812.1, from coordinate 13,490 downwards.
TGATTCGAAGACTAGTGATTTTATCTTTGGATAAATTAATCATAAATTAATGAATTGGAGTCAATCTTGAGTTTTTCCTTAATTTTTTCATTTAAATAAATTAAGGTGGCGACTCCCGAATCATTTTTTGAAAAAATAAAATCAATCAGCCAAAATAAAACGATAGACTCTTCCAATCATGAGATTGGACCCGAAAGAGAATTTCGATCCTTTAGCAGACTGAACGAGGTGCTCGGGCGAGGCCTCACCCTATGATGCTTGAATTTTTAGGCACCACATAAACTGGACTAACCCACTTGCTATCTGGGACTGGGTATATTACTCCCTCATTAAGAAGTTTTAAAACTTTCTTCTTCATTACCTCAAGTATATTGGGGTTCAAACGCCTTTGCATCTCTCTCATTAGTTTAGCTCCCTCTTCTAAAATAATCTTATGCATACACATGGAAGGACTAATCCCTTTAATGTCAATCAGACCCCACCCAATAGCTTTCTTCAACCTAGTCAACTCACTCATAAGATCTCTCTCTTCTAAGTCAGTCAACTCAGAAGAAATTATAACTGGTTTGGTCCCCCCTTCTCATAGAAAAACATACTTAAGGTGTTTGGGCAAATCCTTAAGTTCCAATACTGGTGATGGCTCAATGGGTCTTTCCTCAACTGGGGTTATTTCTAACAATTCAATACACTCCTCTCCCTCTAGAATACCTTTAGCTGCATCCAAAATCTCACAACACTCCCTTATATCTTCTTTAATGATGTCATCATGCTCACCTAAAGTCAAAGATAATTCTAACTCATCATCTTTCTGTACCTGTAGGAAAACATCTTTAACAAATATATCAATGCAATCAATAAAAGAACACTCCTCATATAAAGCTGTAGTGGGAATGGGTGATGTGTCAAAAATAGAAAAAACTATAGTTTCACCTAACACGGTCATGGATAGTTTTCCATTTTTAACATCAATCGTAGTGTTCATGGTATCCATGAAAGGTCTACCAAGGAGTATTGTGTGATCTTTCTCACTAGCTTGCACATCTCCTACCTCTAACACAACAAAATCAACATGCACAATAAGCCCACCAACCTTAACTAGAATATTCTTGATAATCCCTTTAAGGTACCGAATTGATCTTTCAGCTAATTGCAAGCACATCCTAATAGGATTAAGTTCCCCTAAATCTAGTTGTTTAAAGATATAATAGGTCATGAGATTAATCCTAGCCCCAAGATCAAGCATACATGTGGTCTCCTCACCATTACCCATAGCTATTTTGAGAATAAATCTGCCTGGATCATTCTGTTTGGGCGGTAGTTGTTGCTGCAGAACTGCACTTGCCACCTTAGAAACTAGTACCTTTTCATCATCTTCATATCTCTTCTTCTTGGTACTCAGCTCCTTGAAAAACTTCACATATGTTGGCACATTCCTGATAACATCTAACAAAGGAAGGTTAATGTTAACTTTTGACAGCATTTTATATAAATCTAGAAACTGCTTGTCTTGTTTCTTATTCTTAAGGCGACTTGGGTAAGGAATAGGAGGTATGTAAGGATTAGTTGTCTTGTGCAACTCTGTGGTTCGACTCCTATACTTCTTAGCTTCTTTCTCTTTAGGCTCCTCTATCACTTTATCATCTCCTTGCTCAGCTACAACATCAGACACATTACCAGAAACAAAATTACCAATATTATTTTCTATTACCTTACCACTTCTAAGCACTGTGATTACCTTAGCCAGCTCAGGTTGACTAGGCAATTTTCCTTTTTGGTTACTCTGCATTTGATTTGCTAGCTGTCCATCTTGGGTTTCAACCCTCCTCATAGATGCCTCCAAAGAATCCAATCTTTGATTGCTTGCTTCCTGATTCTGTGCACTAGCTTGAATAAAAGCATTCAAGCTATCCTCCAAGGATGGTTTCTTTGGTTGATTAGAAGATTGACCCTGAAATTGATTTATCCTCTGATACTGTTGGAACTGCTGCTGAAACTGCTGACTATTACCTGTCCAGGAAAAGTTAGGATGATTTCTCCACCCAGGATTGAAGGTGTTGGAGAACGGATTATTTTTTCCTCTAGGTTGGAATCCTTGTAAAGCATTGACTTGCTCCTCCTCACCTGCAAAAGAATTAACTAAAGCATTGCAAATGTGAGTGCCATGACCATAAACTCCATAAATACCACAAACCTCATGAGTAGATGCAGTTTGATTTCCTCTAACTGTCAACAACTTTACTTGCTTGGTCAACTCAGCAAGTTGTATTGCTAACTCTTGGTTGAGGTTCACCTCATGTACCCCTGCTTTCCTCCTATTGTACTCTTCTGTTGGCAGTTGGCTCCCAACATCTCAAACAACTCATAAGTGTTCGCTGCTATTTTCTCTCCCACAGCACCACCAGCCACATTGTCCATTGTATACTGACACTACTGTGTCAGCCCATCATAGAAAACTGGTTTAGCAGTTAAAGAGGATAGTGGTGATGGGGACATTGTATGTGAAGTAACTTAAACCGATCCTTGGCCTCATGAAAAGGCTCTCCTTCTATGTGACTGAAAGTAGCAATCTTGGTTCACAGGTCTATAGTCTTTTGGAGAGAATAGAACTTCCCCATGAACTTATTATAAACCTCCTCCTAGTTGTTCAAAGAGTTGGGGGCCATAGTCATTAACCCCACTTTGGCTCTTTCCTTCAAAGTGGAAGGGAAACAACGCATCCTTAATTGATCTTTATTCAGACCTTGCAGTGGAAATGTCTGAATAATAGAGTATAACTCTCTAATGAAGTTCAAGGGATACTCATTTGGCATTCCATAGAAGAATGGAAACTGGTTGAAATGGATGGTTTTCAGCTCATAGTTCCGTGCTGTATCACCCAATCTGATGCAAAGAGTTGTTGTGCCAAAGATAAGCCTAGCAAACTCCTTCATTGCTGGCTGTCGATTTTCCCCCATATCTTCTGTTTGCTCTTGTCTTTCTTCCTTAGAAATTCCTTCTCTCTGACCACTTTCCTCACTATCTTCTTCTGAGATATGCTCGTCTGATATGTGTTCAAACTGTACTACACCTCTTTTGTTTACCCTATGTATATTGTCTATGTAGGGCAGAAGTTCTCCTTCTTGAGATCTCCTTCCCTGTATAAATCAAGAGAACACTCCAAAAGACAATTAAAAACACCTGCTCACAAAACAAAAGAGAACAACTAAAATAAATATGAAAATAAAAGAAAAACGCACTAACAAAAATGAAAATATTTTTTTTAATTAAACTCAAAACACAAAAATAAGAACAAAATAAATAAACTAAAATAAATAAGAAGAATAATCACACTATGCCTATAACCTTCCTCGACAACGGCGTCAAAAACTTGTTGTACCTAAAAGTGCTCTAGTAATTATAAGCTCAGGCAACTACTCGCAAGTGCAATAGGCTGTTACAGTAATGGGTAAGACGCCTCAAGGTCGTCTCTCAAAGAAAACTGTGTAAGGGTTGTATGATTATGACAAAACAAAACAAATATAAAAATAAACCTAAACACTTTAATCAAGTTTGGAACGATGAATATGAGAAATAAATAGCAAACAATTATATTGAATTTAAACAAATAACTCTAGATTGAACAATCAATTGAAAAAGGTCTAGGGTTCAGATTCTCCAATTAAAATCCTATGCTGGGCTAATTGATTAAATTAATTAAATTGCCAAAATTTGATTACTTAATAAGGCAAGACTAATCTAGGTTCAAATATAATAACTCTCGTATTCTCGGATTTTTACCTAGTTAGAATTAACTAAAATAATAATCAAACAGTAATTAGGTACTATATTTCTAATTCATACTTAATCCCCCCTATTGAACCTAATTCTAGTATTAAACTTATTTTTCAATCTCATTTAATACCTAGGGTTCATCAAAAGTTGGTCAAACAATTGAATATCATAAAGCACAATTCAATAGAGACATATAAAATAATTCATCAAATATCTAGCCCTATCATATTCATTCAAAAGGAATCATTCTAAACTTAAACAAAATATATTTAGTTCATAATTAATTTAACATTTATCAATTCAATTAATAAATTAATCCTAATCACAATCATCATCATGATCAATAATCAAGAGCAAAAATAATAATTGAATTGAAATAAAAAACTAAAATAGAATTGAGAATACTATATTGTTTTAGGTCTGAGTATCCAAAATTTTGATTCCAATCCTTGAGAATGAAACGATTACAAGCTAGATTAATCTCTAGTCAAGAACAATCGATTGAAGTAAAAAAAAAAAAAAAAAAAAAAAAATCTAAAGCTAATTGTCTCTGCAATCAAAGGGAAAATCAACCATTGTTCTCTCAAATCATGGTTTTTCTTTGTCTCTGCATGTCTCTTTGTGGTGGCTATAAAAGTTGCTTTTATAGAAGGTAGGAAACGCCCTTGTTAAGAAAGAACAAAGGCATTTTAGGGCTTGGACAAAACACCCTTATTCATATTGAAAACGCCTCTGTTCCATGTAGGAAAACACCCTTGTTGCTTTGCACAAAACGTCCTTGTTTAGCTTCTTCATGTAACGCACCCTTTGGTCCAATTCCACACTGTTTTGATCCCAAATTCAACAATTGAGTTGAAATCTACACAGTAACACCACACAACAAAAAACTAACAAAATAATATTAAAACAAACATTAAATAACTACATTAAACTAAAAACTAAACAATGTAACCTAATAAAATTATCACAAAATAAGACACAACAAGTGAATTATACATTTAAAAATTATCTTCTAATGTTAGTATCAAGAGTCAATTTTAATTAATAAAAAAATAAGTAAATTCTCTTACTAACTAATTTAATTCTTCCTTTAAAAAAAGAAAAAGTAATTTAATTCTTGAGATTAATTCCACTTTCCTAAAAGTGAGTTCGAGTATAAACAAAAACGTTGAAAAAAAAAATTATTAGTCAATTTATCTTAAATTTTGCGTGTTTTTACAATTGTATTTTTTTTTTGTTGCCAAATCAGTGTTTTTACAGTTGTTTCTTATTCATTTCTTTTTGTCAATTTTACCGTAATTTAAAAATTTATTTGTAATTATACTTTAAGTTAAAATTGAAAGAAAAAAAATTATTTTATTATTAATTAAATGACTAAAAACTTAATTGACTCTTAAATTTATTATACCACGTTATCAATTTAATTTCTAAATATTGATTAGAATTAATCAAACTCTTTAACTTTATAAATTGATTAATTGAATTTATAATTTGATTATTATTAATTTATCAACTATATAAAATTGGAGAATCCATTTAATTCATATTAAAATTTAAAAATTAATTTAATTTTTTATTTTAAAATTAATATGAAAATATTATTATTATTATTTCCGATTTAACTCTATATTATAATTATATTGTGAGTAAGTTTTCAAATTATATTAGGATTGGGGGGAATTGTAAAAACACATAAAATTGAGAGTAAATTTGATCATTAGCCAAAAAAAAAAAAAAATCAGTATTATTATTATTATTATTATCAGCTTAAGAACAAAAGAGTACAAATCACGCGGGAAGCATTTATGTGCAACTTTCATGCCATCCGGCTGAATCAAAACACTCAAAAATAACAAATAAAAAATTCTTTCTAACAAAGTAAAATTAAAAAAAAAAAGAAATTTATTTTTGATCTCTCTCTCTTTCTCTCTTTCTAAAATTGGTGTTTGATTGACAGAAAATGTACAAGACAAAGCTTCAGGAGCTTTGCCAGAAGAGGGAATGGGGTTTGCCAAAGTACTTTGCTATGAAAGATGGACCAGACCACAATCCTCGCTTCAAATCCTCTGTTTTCGTCAATGCCCAATCTTTTGTTTCTCCCTTTCCTTGCAAATCTTCCAAGCAAGCCCAAAACGACGCCGCTAAACTTGCCTTCCTCCACTTCACTTCTCCTCCTCCACCTCCAAGTAATTATTTCTTTATTATTATTATTATTTTTACAAATGAATTGCATGCCATTTGGAAATTGTTTTGTTTAAATTTAATAAAATTCATTTTCAAATTCACATTTACCCATTATTTGGTATAATTAAATTTAAAATATAAAATTTATTTATCAAATGATAAAATTTGATTTAGTTAATATTTAATTCTATAAAATTGAATTCACAAAAATAACATAAAACATTTTCATTAATACTAAACATAACAATATAAAATTTCAGATGAATTTTATAAAAATAATTTACTTATTCAAAATTAACATCTTTGTTATATATAAATGTTAATTTATAATTCTAATAATTATTTTTATTTAATTAATTATAGGATAACTTATAGATATAATTTGTAATTAAATTTTAAATTAATAAAATTACAGATTAATTGAATCTGACTAAAATTAGTAGAATTTGCAAATGAATTTTATATGTAATGCATGAGAATTCATTTACAATATTTTTAAAATTCTAGGCCTCAATATATATGGATTATAAAATTTCATTACATTTCATTAAACTGTTATTTTAACCTAAAAAAGAAATGAATTACTTGCTCATCATTTAACATTTAACTCCAAATATATTGTTAAGATGGATTATCATGAATCAAAAAGTAAAAAGATTCTCATTTCCAATGAATTTATGTTAGTAGGTATTTCTTTACAAAAACAAAATTTTCTCATTTGATGTTCAGATTCCTCAATCTCTAGTGAACCAACTATTCAAGAAGCTTACAATGGCCATGATACTCAATCTCATGATTTCAGTGTCAAAGATGGTGAGGAATTTTATGATTTTACTTTTTATTTTTTATTTTTTATGCTGTAATATTTTTACATCTTTTATTCTTGCTTTTCTTCTCATTTTGATGAGTAATATATACTTGCATGAAAAATTCTAAGTTGGAAAATTCTACCTGATGCTTCTTTGATTTTTTTCTCTGTTATTTCTTGCCTTTCTTCCCAATGGAAGCTGGTAGTATTATATGGAAACTGCATATTCTATGCCTTCTTGTTCTTCTTATCACCTAGTGCATCTCTGTATTATCATTTTAGATGGGTAAATTGTTGTATTTTTCTTAGATTAAAGAGAAAAAAATAATAGAAGCAATCACACAAGACACAAGATTTACGTGGTTCGACAATCTACCTACATTCACGGGAGGTTTCGGTTTTTTTATTTTTTTTATTTTTTTTTATTGAAAGAACTGATGGTGACTACATTACATAACAAATTAGGGTTCAACCTTTTTAAATAGTAAATGGTTGCCCCAAAAATTACACAATTACCCTTATTTTTCAATAAAACTGTACTATACTCCCACAATTTCTCCACTTTGCTGGAATTCTGAGTGTAAACTGTTTTTCGATTTTGAGCCATTATTTAACATAAATTACTTATAACACCTTTGAGATTTACTATAATTAGCACTTTGGTCTTTTTTCTAAATTTACTATTTTTAGTCCTTGAATTTTATTAATGACCTAACACTTTGATCCTTATTTATAAAAATATAAAATTTTCATTACATTTTAATAACTTATAGAACACTTTGATTTCAAAATTTGTTTACAATATAGGTATTTTAATTCTTAAATTATTTAATTATAAAACACTATAATTTCTCAAAATATTATACTTTTCATTGAAATTAGTTTAGGAATTAAAATAGCAGGGACTAAAGTGTGTTGTACAGTAATTTTCACTTTTTAGATATTATCTTGCCTTGCCCTCTCAAGCTTGTATGTCTAAAACTTGTACTCATCTTTCTAGAAGTGAAATGTGAATACAAGAGCCAGCTGCAGAACTACGCACAATGGAGAAATTTTGATTTACCATTGTACTCCAGCACAACTGAGGGTCCAAATCATGCCCTTCGCTTCAAGGCTACAGTTACAGTCAATTCGCGTACTTTTGAGGGCCCACATGGACAATTTTTCACAACTTTGAAGGAAGCTGAGAATGCTGCTGCTAAGGCTGCCTTAATGTCAATGGTGACAGATGACTCTAAAGAGGCTAGTTTACAATATAAACTGATCCCTGCAATTCTTGTTTATAGTAGTTGCCCATTTTCAATTAATTTGTTCAGTACTATTTCTTATTTTCAGGGTGACTCTGGCTTTTACAAGAATCTGTTGCAGGAGTTGGCTCAAAAAGAAGGTCTCTCCATACCATTGTATAAAACTATAAACATTGGCGCATCTCACATGCCAACATTCTTTTCCTTCGTGGAAGTAGAAGGAGAGAAGTTTTATGGTAAGGCCGGAAAATCCAAAAAAGTAGCAGAAGTAAATGCTGCAAAGGTTGCTTATACATTTCTAAAAGAGAGTAAGTCATTCCATCCTTTCTTAAAGGGGATTTCTATTTTTCATTGATATAGTGTGTTATATGTAAAAAAATCTTGTGCATTCCCTCCTTTCTTGAAATCAAAATGAAATTCATTTGAATTGAATTCTTGTAAAATTTGAGTTTCGAAATGTTGAATAATTGAATACACTTGCATGCTGAGACTATTCCTTATTTTTCAGAGTATTGGATATGAATATATATTGATTAGTATTTCTAATCCATGTAAGGATGTTGCTAAGCAGAAATCAGTGTTTAAAATGTATTTCTTTATGGCTCAAATGCTCTGGATAATAAAAATTGAAGTTGTTCTTCTGAAAGGTTTAATTTTCTTTTATTAGTTGCAATGAGTAGAAGCGCAGAGCTTCCTTCACCTACGCTGCTAACTGAGGAATGTCTTGAGTCTGCTCCTGGCTTAGACTTGACCACAGTTGTTGATATGCAACATATCATCCAACAGGATGATCACTTCTTGTCATCTCCATTCATTATACATAAGGAAAATTCTGCAGAAAATAAAGGTAATATCTTATCCAATATATCACATGTTTTAGCATAATTTATGTATCAGTAAACACTAGTATGTTTGAGAAGTTATAATGGAATTGAATGTAATGTGTAATCAAATGCATTTTCAGTGTAAACATTACACTACAAATGCATTTGATTACATTATAATTTACTAAACGTACCTAATAAGTTGCTAGCCTGGAATCACATTAGGTGATCATTTCCGATTCATGCTTCTCCCAGACAAAATTCAAGAAGTAAAACTTGCTGAAGTAATTCCAAGCAATCTCAAAATTGGCTCTGAAGATCCCATCTTATCAGATTCTGTATCATGTCGTTCTGAACCTGTTCCTATCCTATTCAAAGAGGGTTCATTGTCTTCCCCTGCTGTGATACATAATGACCTTAGTGCTTTCTCAATTTCAAACTCAAAAATGGAGAATGCTACAGCTCCCAGGAGTTACCTGCTTTGTGAAAGGGTTAGGGTGTATTCATGTTATCCAAACATTGTTTTCCCAAAGGGCATCACAGTGCTTCCAATCAGTGATAACAAATGGGTAGCTGTGAGCTTGGAGTTCCCAAATGAACAAGGTTATTAATTCCCTAAAGTTGAATAGCAAGTACTCTTTTCATCAGATTTAATAAATTGTTCTTACACATATGTTAAAAGGATAAAGAGTCTACCATTTTTATTACAAGTGATTAGGACTCTGACAAAATAATATTTAAATGCTTTGGTGTTTTATGATTTAAATTCAGAAGCTATTGTCTTATTTCCTATTTGAACTCTTTCACCGATGCAAATGCTATTAACAATGCTTTGGTGTTTTATGATTTAAATTCAGAAGCTATTGTCTTATTTCCTATTTGAACTCTTTCACCAATGCAAATGCTATTAACTGTGCAAAAATACTGACTTTGTAGCAGAGAAAAGTAGTAAAGAAAATATGCAAAATGCCTGTTCCTTTGGGGTTTTAGATTGGGGGAAGACATATCTAGAAGATAATTGATTTGGGATTTTATTTTTGTTTGGGAAATGATGAGTTGGCTATATATAAAATTTATAAAATTCTTGATTCAAATTCAACAAGGAGTAAACGATTTCTTTTTTCCATTTAAAAATGAGATAGAATCAAAGTTGGAGAAGATCCTTGAGAGACTTGAAGATTTAGTAAGCCAACAGAATGCCCTTGGTTTGATTATGAGAGAGGGTGTTGGAAAAAAACCATCATCACAGAAAATTCCAACTTCTTGTTGACTTTATGGCTCATTTCTCATCCCACATTTATTGACTTTATGGCTCATTTCTCATCCCACATCGAATTTGTGTGGGTTTTAAGAAGGTTTCTAAGGCTATAAAATAAAAACTCCTTCTCACTTTGTAAACATCCCAAAAACAAGTCTCATTTATAAATTGGTTTTGTTTTTTTTTTTCTCTCTTTTGTAATATTTCTTTGAAATTATTGAAATATTATTTTGATAGTGTCTGAGAACGTAGGCATAATTGGTCGAATCTCGTTAAATTCTGGTGTTCTTTTTATGTCTATTTAATAGCTATTGTCGGGTATAGTTATAGTAAATTATTGTGCTATTAAATTACTTATCTTGGTAAAATTCTGGCTAAGAAAAGACTTAGTACTTAAGTGTATCCTTTGTGACCTACCTCTCTTTCTTGAGAATTTACCTTGTGGTGATTTGTTAGTACAATCGTTTTCACTCTATTCATCTGTGCAATAGTTTCAAGGTGAATTTGTTATTATTGGTGGAAGTAACCCAAATTTCACAACAATTGGTATCAGAGCTCTTGGTTATCTTAGTATGCTATGTGGTTGCGGTTTAGACTGATCTTCCACATCAGATAAGATTTTCTTAGGCTAATTAGCATTCCGCATCGACAGCTATTAAATAGATATTGTAGTTGAAATGTCAGACGGCATAAAATGTTCCACATTTTCAATTTTAGTAAGAACTACTGTGACAAATGCTAGATTTGCAGTGGATATTTTTTATGGCACTAGACATTTCGGCATGTGGCAAAGTGAGGTTCTAGATGCTCTTTTTCAGCAAGGTCTAGACATTGCCATTGAAGAAGAGATACCAAATGATGTTGAGGAGAAAGAATGGAAAACCATCAATCGTGTGGCATGTGGTACAATTCCCTCATGTGTTTCCAAAGAGCAGAAGTATGCATTCTCCAAGGAAACTTCTGCAAGTAAATTATAGAAGGCACTGGAGGAGAAATATTTGAAGAAAAGCAGTCAAAATAAGTTGCATATGAAGAAAAGACTGTTTCGCTTCTCTAATGTTCCGGGTATTACAATGAATGAGTACATCACAAATTTTAATCAGCTAGTAGCTGATTTAGTGAATTTGGATGTGACTTTTGAAGATGAAGATTTAGCGTTGATATTGTTGGGATTCCTTTATGAGAAGTTTGAGTTTCTTGAAATTATTCTACTTCACGGAAAGACTGAAGTGTCTTTCAATGAAGTTACTGCTACCCTGTACAGTTATGAGCTCAGAAAGTGAGACAAGAAAGAAAATACTAGTGGTGCAGCAGAAACAATGGTAGTGAGATGACGATCTCAGAATCAGAATAAAGGTAGGAGAGGGAGATCCAAGTCGAAGTCCAAACCATAAAAAGATGAATGTGCTTTTTCCCGGAAAAAAGGGCACTGGAAGAAGGACTGTCCTAAGGTGAAAGATAAAGGCAAGCCTGATAAAGAGAAACCTATCTCAGATTTGAACGTAGCTGAGTACAATGATGAAGACTAAGACCTTTCACTTGTTGTCATGACATCCGCAATCTCTTCTAGCGTATGACTATTGGATTATGGATGTAGCCATCACATGTGTCCCCATCGGGACTGGTTTTTTGACTTTAAAGTACTATAAGGTGGAGTTGTTTACATGGATAATGACAACCCCTGTACAACAAATGGGATTGGTTCCATCCGGCTAAGAAATTATGATGGATCAATCAGGGTGCTGATAGGTGTTCGTTATGTGTCGAGTTTGATGAAAAATCTCATTTCAGTAGAAGTCCTTGAATCAAAGGGCTTTGTTGTGACTGTAGTAATTGGAGTAATGAAGGTCATCTCTAGTGCACTTGTGGTGATGAAAGGAATTCGAAAGAACAATAATTTGTATTACTATCAGGGTAATGCAGTTATTGGAACAACAACAACAACAACTTCTATTGATGATCGGGAGTTAGAAGCAACCAGGTTATGGCATATGTGCTTGGGGCATGCTGGAAAAAATCCTTGAAACTTCTGATAGATCAAGAATTGTTGAAAGGAATATGGGTTTGCAAATTAGATTTTTGTGAGCATTATATCAAAGAGAAGCAGACAAGGATGAAATTTAGTACAACAATCCATGATACTAAGGGTATTTTGGATTATGTTCACTCAGATGTGTGGGGGCCTTCCAATACAACTTCATTGGGAGGAAAACACTATTATGTTACCTTTGTTGATAATTTTTCTTGGAGGGTGTAGGTTTACACTATGAAGACTAAGGATGAAGTGTTAGCAGTTTTCACCAAGTGGAAAAAGGTGGTGGAGACTCAGACTGGTAGAAAAGATCAAATGTCTCTGCACTGACAATGGTGGAGAGTATAGAAGTGATCCATTTCTGAAAGTCTGTGAAGCTGAAGGTATAATACGACACTTCATAGTCAGAAATACACCACAACAAAATGGGGTGGCAGAACGCATGAAATGAACATTGCTGGAGAAATTTTGGTGTATGCTGTCCAATGCTAGGTTAGGCAGATAATTTTGGGCTGAGGTGGTGACATATACGAGCCATCTCATCAACTGACTATCATCAATTGCTATTGGAGGCAAGACTCCTTTGGAAGCTAGATCCAAGAGCTAAAAAAGCACTATTTATGGGTATTACATCTGGAGTGAAATGGTATCAGCTTTGGTGTCCAGAGATGAAGAAGATAATTTTTAGCAGGGATGTTACCTTCGATGAGTCTACCATGTTGGAAAAGGTAACTAATCAGCAATCAGATGGTACTCCACAACAGGTGGAGAATACTCAAAAATAGGTGGAGTTTGAAAGAAGAATTGACCTAGCAGAGAAAGATGTATTTGTTGGAGATACTCCTTTGGTAGACGAGGAGTCAGATAAAGAAGACACTCCTACAGTAGATGAGGAGTTTGAAGAAGAAGAGGTTCCAACCTAAGAACCTACACAGCAACACTTACCGATTGCATTGAGGAAGCCACAACGAAAAATTCAAAAGCCTGCTCGCTTTGTTAATATGGTGGCTTATGCATCACCAATTGAAGATGATGGAATTCTGTGAACCCTCAATTTTGCACCCTTAAGCTGCCGCAACTTGACACCTGCTAAATTTCGTGCGCTACGCAGAGCCGGTACGGCGGTCCCGCTAGCCGGTTAGTGGGCAGGGGTTAAGGGGGCAGTGCCCCCTCGAAAAAATGGATTTTCATGCATAATATTATGAGGAGACTGACAATTTTCTGACCCCGACCGAACTTTCTGTACCAGACAGCACCTTTTCGAAAATGACCAAATTTTCCCCTAAACTGACTGCCAAAATACCCGATAATTAATTTCGGATCCAACGACACTGACCGTTAATTTTTCAGACCTCAGAATAGCCCG
>CATKHJ010361777.1:0-18661 GCA_949750685.1 Vernicia montana | reverse complement strand
AAGTTATTTATATATATATATATATATATATATATATATATATATATATATATATATATATATATATATATATATATATATATAATTCAGTCGATTTAATTATTTTAACTTTTTTTAAATATAAATCAAACTAAATCGAATAAATTAAAATTTTATAAAAATTTAAATTAAACCAAATTAAATTATGACATTAACCTAACTATCGATTCGATTTTTGATTATATCCTTTTTTTTTTTTTTTTTTTTTTTTCACCCCCTGTGCAGACTGCTTCCACATACAACATAGGTGGCCAAGCTAATACCCTTGCAATTCAATAATTATGGTCCATTCACCAAAAAATATAATAATAATAGCTTTGGTTTTATTAGGATAGACCAAATCAAAATTGTTGTTGACTGCGACTTTTTTTTTTTAAGTGTAATGTTTTTTTTTTTTTTTTTTTTTTTTTTTTTTTAAATACTCTCAAGTTAGTTTGTACATATATTTCAAAAACCATACATTTAACAAATATAAGAAAACAATTTATTTATTTATCGCATTTTTTATAAATTTAATTATACTCTAATATTACTAAATTAAAATTTATTTGATTGATCATAAATTCTTAATTATATCTAATGACAGATTTATGGCCCCTCCTAGCCCATAATTTTTTAATTTTACACTTTTTTTTTTATATATATATTTGCTTTTTAAAATCTTTATCTTCACTCCTTTAACACTAAGAAAATTTACTACTTATTTTATATTCATATAATCTTATAAAAAAAATTAATATTATGAATTTTCATATTCTTCAATTAAAATTATGGTTCCACCACTTATTATATGTTACAATTGTATACACCTACACCTCATGGTCTAGGTGTATACAAATTGCCTTTTATTGTCAAAATGAGCTAAAAAAAGTGTGTGGACAATTCACCATCTCACCAACAAAAGCAGAAATAACAACAGCAAGATTGGTCATGCCTGTCTATATATATTAGAACCAACCATCGATATACGATAAGTTTTAATAAGTAGTAATATAATATAATGTAAATATTATAATATAAATGTTTTTCTTAGTTTTTTTCACGATATTAGTGAAATAATTCACTTTCATTATCAGGTTGTAATTGACTTAATAATATTATAGTTATCGTTGAAATGGATTTACAATTGGTTTTTCAAGCTTTAAATAGTGATGCAGTATATGTGGATGGATTTGACTTGATTATCGATGAATGTAAGCTTTATAGTTAAGTTAATTACAGAGTTAAAAAATTCTCTTTAGTCCGTACATCTGCGAATTTTATTGTTCATTATTTTGTTAGGATTGAAGATTTTATGTCACGTCCTGTGATGTGGTATAATAATTTACACTCATAGTTATTGAATCTATTGCATTTTGATATTTCTACTTAATAATATTTCAATTATATATATATATATAATTGTAAAATTATAAGTTTAAATTTTTAAATAAAAAAATTATATATTTTAAAATTTTAGCATCTATTTATAATAACTACTATAATAAAAGCCCATAATCTTCAATTAGTCCATTAATTACACGAGCATGCTAAATTCAACGAGTTGGTATGAAAACTTGAATTGTTGGGCTCACGTAGTTGTGCACTAAAGATTTGGTCGTTGACTTTTTATCACAAACAATGAATAATTTTTCAAAGCTGCCTCTAACTTTAAAGTTTTAGATAGATCGCATTTCAAATAAGGACTTAATTACTATTAGCTAGCCCCTTGATTTGACAAGATGAAAGAGTTGTGCAAATTCAAAATTGTAATAAAAGAAATGCAATATGAATGCAAAAAAGAAAAAATCCATATTAATATATTTGTTAATTATTTTTTTTTATAATAATAAAGTGGAAATAACAATTAGTGTTATTTACCCTAAATTTTGTATTTTGTATTATAATTATTTTTTATTTATCTACTTCATTTGCCACACTTTTATCAAACTAATGAACTTAAAAATAATTGGTTTTCAATTCTTTCAAAATTTCATTTACATAAAAAAAAAATTATGTTTAATTATCATTAAATGAATATTTCATTGTACTGCTATATGATAAAAATGTCATCAACACAACTTGACAAATACAAAAAGTTGGAGGATTTGATCATATGATTGGTTATAAATTAATTAATTAATAAAAATGTGAAGATTTTTTTTTTTTTTTTTTTTTTTTTTGCCCATGAAATGTGAAGAAAATGAAAAGTGGAGGGTAGGGTTTTCTTTAAGAAGATTCCAACTTCCAACAAGTAGTTATCTAGTTACAAGAAAACTCAATAATCCATGGTTGGCTGATAGCTGAAAAAGATCACTTTCAATTTTAAATTCTAACGGCCTATACTGAAAACCACTCCGTTCTCTCCATTATTTCACCTTTATCGTTAATGGCGAAGTTTTCGGTGTTCAGAGATATGATATCATGTGCCTAGAACCATTCAATTCACCAACTTTTCAACTAGTCTAATCCTGCCACATCAGCAAATAAAACGTATAAATCTTTTACCATCATGTAAACTCAATTTATTATTTTACCTATAAACTAAATAAATAAATAATCTTTGACAAAAAAAAAAAATAAAATAAAATAAAAAATAAATAAACTAAATAAATAATATTTACTCTGTTTCACAATAACTGTCATTTTATAAATAATTTTTTATTTCAAATTATTTGTCATTTTAAAAGTTCAATACAACATTTATTAGTATTTTTCCAACTTTATCCTTGTCCCAATTTCAATATTTCATATATATTTTCTTATTTGGTGAGAGAAAGTAAATATATATTTGTTTATATTAATTAAACTTAAAGTTATTTAATAACTTTCTTAATATGTGTACATCCTCTTAAAACGACAGTTATTATGAAATGGAAAGAATAATAAGACACATCAATTAATTATGTCATGTTAATGATTTTACATTACATTATTAATTTATGTGATTTATTTTTATTATTTTAGTTTATAAATGAACTGGTAGACTGAGTATACCTAAAAATTTATCCATACAAAAATAAATGGAAGTAGCGCGAGAAGAGCACCTATTCTAAGTAGTGCGTGCAAGGAGCAACTGCTAAGATGTTGCCACTCTTCGCACTATAATAACTTAATAAGGTCGTTGGTAGCTCTAAATTGTTATATATATATATATATATATATATATATATATATATATATTAGTGAAATAATGACTTATTATTACTGCAAATCAGAATTCAAAGCATTACAAATTAAAGAAGGGAGAATAAAGCCCCAAATATGGACATCAGGCATAGAATCAGCTGCACGAGCTAGCAAGTGCGTAACAGTATTCGCTGACCTCCTCACAAAACTAAGAACACAATAGGAGATACTATTAAATATGAACCAACAATCGTCCATAATTAAACCAACATATGAAACATTAGGTAAATTTGAATTAAAAGCTTGAACCATGAAGAGCGTATCTGATTCAATCATCACTTTAGAAAAGGAATTTGCCTTCAACCAACTAAGAGCCTCTCTGAAACTTATGGCCTCTGCAACTACTGCATCCATTGGACCCACTAGAAAGCCGTTTGCTGCTGCTATTAACCATCCTCCACTGTCCCTAACAACCCATCCAAAGCCAAGTCTGTTTTGAAATTGGAATAAAGCACCATCTATATTACACTTGACCTAACCATATCTTGGTTTTTTCCAGCAAATCAGTCCTCCATCCGTTTGAGGGAGAGAGTCTCCGTTTAGTACCACTTGGGCAGTCTACCATTGATATAAATAAGAGCTGGCTAAGTTGAGCAAATTTCAAACATTCTGTTTTCTATTATTCCAGAGAATTTCGTTGCGATTCCTCCATAGGCACCACATAATCATAAAACTCAAGGTTGTTGTGGCTACATTATCATGTGAGAATACATGAGACAACCAAGATACCAAGTCATAAAACGTACCTCTAGTTATGCTCACTAGTGAAAGTCTCCAGCATTATTGCGCAAAGGGGCATTGAAACAAAAAATGAAATATGGTTTCAGAGGTAGTATTACAAACCGAACACATTATGTCAACTTCTACATGTCTCAATCTCAGCATGACTTTTGTAAGGACACAGTTATTGCAGACCCTCCAAACAAGATTCTTGATTTTTGGAGGAATTTTGAGAGCCCGCAGCTTCTTCTATATGTCAGCAGATGAGTACGAATTTAACATATTCAGATGACTTGTAAGGGATGTATAAGAGCTTTTAACAGTAAACTCTCCATTCTTATCATATTGCCAATACAAAGAGTCTTCATAATATGCTACACTCATAAGGATTTGATATATGAGATTCTTATCCCTAACTTCAAACTGATCATCCACCATATTCTTATCCCACAATTTCTCCCCCACCTTCATAAGGCTACTTACTGTTGCATCGTCCATACCAGGCACTTTTGGGGACTGAACCCAAGCGTTTTCTGAATTGGGTAGCCATGGTGCATACCAAATATTGATCTTGCGACCATTTTCCACCCTCCATTGAACTCCATTATGAATCAATGATTGAGAAGCCAAAATACTACTCCAAATGAAACTTGGGTTGTTCTTTAATTTTGCTTCGAGGAAATTGGAGTTTGGATAATAACGTGATTTGTAAACACGAGCCACCAAGTAATCTAGATTCATTAACAACCTCCACCCATTATTGCCTAATATGGACAAGTTAAATTCATGAATTTTTCGATAATTCAGGCCACCTTGAATTTTTTGCACACACAATCTATCCCCTCTCTTCCAATTGATACCTCAAGATATAACTTATCATATTCATGTAAATTTTTTATAATTTTACATGTATTTTATATAATCATAATTTTAGTTTGATGATATCGTTCCTCACACTATTTAGCATGTCCAAAATAAATTACCGCTCCTGTAAATCAAGTAACCAACCAAATTACACTATAGGTTTTATTAATTATTGCAGATGGAGCCATGAAATTATAAATATTTCAATTTAAATAATGAATTATATAATAAGAGTATATTTTTTTATCCAATATAAAATTAAACTTCGAGACTTTTAAAAGGGATTTCAAATTTGATAAATGAGATATCTTAAAAAACATTTCAATTTTTGTTTATATTAGAAATTTCTCAAACGAAAATAAATTTTTAAATTTGTAATCTTCTATATTTTGAACTAATTGTTTAAGTTTAACTGAAACCAATACTCTAATGATTTAAAAAACTAATTTACATTTATGAAAATTAAATTATAAAGGAAACTAAAATTTAACCTTTTCTAAAAGTTGATGATTAAAGGAAAACAATATTTTCATTCAATTAATAATCTAATAATTAATATATATCTCATGTTGGAGGAGGTTAATATGGTTTAAATAATTAAAAGTACTTAATTTTTATTTTAATTTAGTCTAGGGTATTTTTAGATTAATTTGAGTCTCTATCAAAAGTACCCATGAATATTTTGGATGTAAAAAAAAATAATATATATATATATATATATATATATATATATATATATATATATATATATATATATATATATATTTTATTAAAAATAAAATCACCTTAAAAATCCCTTTTTCAATAGAGTTGTTAGAATGAAATTGTCACCTTATGTGTGGCCTAAATTCCTATAAGTTTTTTTTGGGAAAAAAAAAAAAAAATCCTATAAGTTTTTGAGGTGGTGACCACAATAGAGTAGTACACAATCACATCAATTGCAATCCTCAATTAAAATTGTACAACCATATCAATTGGGACTTGAAGTCTTTAACACTAATCTCTCAATTTCAATGTTTTCAAAAAAAAAAAAACTCTCAATTTCAATGTTTTTTTTTTTTTTTTTTGCCCATAAAGAATAATAATAAAAAAAAAAGCTTTAAAAGCATCACATTTCCACTTTGATTCCACCTTTGCCCCTCCGCTCCATACGCTCCTCTTTGAAAAAACAAGACTTTACAGTTCAATTTTATAACTGTATAGATCTAAATTAAAATGATCTGGACCAACCAACCATAGAATTAAGAATCTTTTCACTGTATATTTTCTTGTCTTCTTGGCCAATAAAACACTTTGGACTTATAGTAATGACTGTACAAAAAACACTTCCACCTCCTAATCAGAGTCCAAATAGTGTTCAATCATTGCAAATTAAATCTTGGGTTCCCCAAATTTCTAGGTTTTGGAAAAATTTCTGCTTAGCTTTTGACTTTTTTTTTTTTCCTTGTTTCATGTCCTAGGGTTTCCTTATTTCTTGGGTTTTTGTCAAAATTAGCTTACTGTATTTCTTTCTTCATAATCTTGGGGTTTTTATTATTTTTCAGGGTTTTTGAATTTATAGTTTTTTACCTTCTTCATTTGTACTTCATCTTGATTTGTTAGATATATTTGAACTGCTTTTGGTGTTCTGTCAATGTTAAAGTTTCTTTAAATAGATTGGTTGTTTTAAGTGAAAACAATTCCCATGGTATCAGTTTCTCTTGATTTATAGAATATACCCAAAAAGCTGCATTTTTCAACTTGGTTTCTGTAAAAGGGTTCTGCTTTTTCCTGTTTCTTTAGCTGAGAAATGTTCATTTCTAATGAGGAAGAGGAGCAGATCTCATTGCCTCTAGAAAATGCAAAAGAGTCCTTAAAATCATCCCCAATGGAATCAAACCTGGATTACATTGATGGGATGCCACTGGAATCTGACTTGCTGGATTTACCACCACCACCCACTATTTACACTGATGTCAATGTTGTTCCTGAGCACGAAAAGAATGAGCTCGAGCAGTCCATATCAAATCTAGAAGGTAAAATTTTCAAGTATTAGTTATGGTTAGTAAGTTGTCTGGAGTATTAATTTAAGGCCAGTGAGGGTCATGATTGTCTGTATTTGGAAGGAAAAAATAGAGTCAGAATCAGTAACAGAAAACTGTAGTTTCAGTTATCAGTTATAGTTAAATATAACGATTATCTTAATTCAAATGTTGGAAGGTCTTCTCATTGTACAAGTTTCTTTTGTAGGAGAAATTGCAAAATTGAGACAGAAAGAGAGGTCATCGGACAAAAAGCGTAAAGAAGCCTTGAATAAGATATTAGATATCAAAGGTAGTTCATTTATTGTTTGGTACAAACAAGTTTTTTTTTTTTTTTTTTTTGCCGGCCTGTTGAGAAATTTTGGTTTCAATTTTCAGGCTGTATTAGAGTATTTTGCCGAGTAAGACCATTCCAGCTGACAGATAAAAGAAGATTTCATGAACCTGTGTCAATTGGGTTACAAAAGGTTGTGGTTAAATCTGTAGGAAACAGGAAGGAATTCAGATTTGATAAGGTTTTCCATCAAGCAGTTATTCAAGGTTGGTAACTCCATATCCTATTTCATATGTTTTTCTGGGTTCATTTGTTCTTCTGCTTGCAGCTGTATGAGAGTTTTTATTATACTTGAAAACTATGTAGAGGATGTTTTTGTTGAGGTTGAACCAATCCTAAGATCTGCACTTGATGGGCACAATGTATGTATTTTGGCTTATGGTCAAACTGGGACTGGCAAGACATTTACGATGGTCAGTGACAGATTTGAAACTTGTTATCCTTGCATTTATGTTGATTTTTCTTTTCTCTGAATCATTTAAGATTGAGGTTTAACGTCATTCTCCAGGATGGTACAATTGACCAGCCTGGGATCATTCCTCGGGTTCTTGAAGAGCTTTATCATCAAGCTTCTTTCGATAACTCATCTTCTATGACATTTTCTATGAGCATGTTGGAAGTTTACATGGGAAATTTGAGAGATCTACTGGCTCCAAAAACAGCATATAGAACATATGAGGCTGCAGCAAGATGGTAAGTATTAATTCTCTTGATGTTTTTGATGAATCGCAAACTCATAGATGGAATTGGAGGCTTTTATAATCTGTTGCTTGGTTGTTTTGGCTAACTTTACTACAGCAATCTCAACATCCAAACAGATCCAAAGGGATGGGTGGAAATTGAGGGATTGACAGAGGTCAAAATCCCAGATTTAGCAAAAGCAAAATGGTGGTACTCTAAGGGGAGACGGGCTAGATCTACTTCATGGACTAATGTGAATGAGACATCAAGCAGATCACACTGGTGGGTTGAGGTATTTTTTAATTTTATGAACTTCTTTGCTTAATTAATATGGTTTGACAATTACATTATCTGTTTAGTTCTATATGTCTAGCTTAATGAGGATCAGCATTTCTCGACATGGAGATGATTTGAAAGCCAAAGCAGAAGTAAGCAAACTGTGGATGGTGGATCTTGGAGGCAGTGAACGATTGTTGAAAACAGGGGCCACAGGACAGACACTTGATGAGGGAAGGGCCATAAATCTCTCTCTTTCAGCTTTAGGTGATGTTATTGCTGCTCTCAGAAGAAAGAGAGGTCATGTGCCTTACAGGCAAGTTCTTAATTGATCATACTGTTCATCTTTAATGATCTCTTCCTTTTTCTTTGATAAGCTGGGAGTGGGCCCCTGTTTACTTGTGATTGTAATGCACAGGTTGTAAGTTTTACTGGCAGCAAAGATACTTACCAGTTTTAGAATTTTCTCTTTTCATACTTCAATTTGGCAGATTCTAAATTTTACATCTTTGGATGCAGAAATAGCAAGCTAACTCAAATCCTCAAAGATTCCTTAGGTAAGGCACTACTCTCATCTGATTTAAATTGTGAGGCATTTCTTTCTTTTGGAGGTCACGGAAAAAGCAAAATTGCTGTAGTTCATTGACATTGCTTTTAATAGTAGCTAACTACCTTAAATGATTACCCTCATTTGTTGGAGGCTTGGCTGCGTGGGACCCTGTGAATACAGGGAATTACAATAATCAAATGCAATGCATGTGCTTAGTTACGACACCTCTATTAGCTTAAAATGCTATTGCAAACAAAATTAACGTGCCATTTCTCTATGATTAAAAAGTGCCTAATATTACCTGTCCCAGCAGCTATTGCCTGCTGATAGATTGAAAAAAAAAGCCTGATATTTCTAAATCCAATTGCTTTAGGTGACAGTTCAAAGGTTTTAATGCTAGTGCATGTAAGCCCTTGCGAAGAAGATGTTGGAGAGACGATCTGTTCTTTAAGCTTTGCAAATAGAGCAAGAGCAATTGAAATTAATGGAGAACTTCCAGAGGTACATTCCTCAATGTTCATTTTCAAATTTCAGTAATCTCAACAGAGAATGTTTATAACTATCAGTTGTATCCGTGCCAATAATTAGGAAATTATCAAGCTAAGGCAGAAAAGAATCTTGGAGCTTGAAGAAGATGTGAGAGAAGCTGAAGAAGAGTGCCAGAATCTCAGGAATCAAAGACAGAAGGCTGAGTTCCTATTAAATGAAAATAAAAAACTTTTCTTAACCACGTACCAACTTCCTGAAGAGAAAGAAAAAACACCTAGAAGTCTGAAAGAAGATAATATGGCAGTCAATGAAACTCCTGTAGTTCCTGAAAATAGAATTAGGAGAACTATGATTAGTTCTCTTCCTAGATTCATGACTTCTACTGTGGCTAGTCGCCAAAGGCAAAGTACTGCTGAGAAGGAGATTATCAGAAGAGCAAGAAGTATGAGATCAGGGACAAGAAGTTCAGTCCAATTTTCAGGTTCCCAGTCCCTCAGTTATTCGGATATTCATCTCAAACCAATTTCACGGGATTCAAATAAAAAGTCACGGAATGGTGAACCAAAAACCATCCTGACAGAGAGTCTCAAAAGCAATGGGTCAGATTTGAAGACAGCTTCCTTGCCACGAAGCAAGATGGTTACTTCATCAGATCCTAACTTGAGAATTACACTTGGTCGCCATAGAAGAAGAATGTCTGATCTGATCTAAGGGAAACGAAAACTCCTATTTTGATCATTGTTTTTAATTTTTTTTGGGTATGCTAACGTGTAGGTATGCATTGGATTTCACACTTTGATCTGGAGGAAGTTTTCTAGAGTGACTTCTGTGCCAGAATTGTATTGTAATAGTATTGTCGGCGGGATCTGTTAATATTATTTACGTGATCCCTGTCATCACATGGTTTGGATTTGTTTAGGTTTGATGGGAATTGTTAATTACTCATTAACGTAATCATTGTAGCACTGGTTTCATTTATAATTGATTTAAAATCTAGTTATTGTAAGTTTTACCATCTCATTTATGGGGGGTCAGCATTGCAGATCTAGCTGTGAACTGCTCCATCCTTCTTTGCTGGTCTGTTTTATATTGTATTATATTTATATGTAAATTCACTGCATCTCTTAGCAACTCCCAATTCCAGCCATTTGCTCAAATCCCCTATTCAAATGCCATACAACAATATCTGATTATCTATATCTTGAAGTTAATCGCAACTCTGAGTAATTTCAACCCCTAAAAATAGGGTCTAAAAAATAAAACCTACAAAATTTCCCAAACTAAGAATCAGATCCTCCCTCCATATTTCTTCTAAATCAAGGCAATATTAAGTAGTTCAGAAAAGATTTGTCCTATTGCTAACGCTCGCCTAACTGTGCACTGGCATGCATGAGTGTGCAGGATGACTCTGTCTTTATTAGAAATGAACTGGTCACATTATAAATCCATATTCTAGAGAGGAAAAGCAACCTTACACTAATCAATAGATAAATTCAGGTCTTTGTCAAAGTGCAATAAACTGTAGTATTTCAAATAATTTCAAGCAGTGATCTGAGGAGACATTTCCTTAAAAGAATATTTATGTTCCATAAATATGTTTCAAATTTAAATTGGCTATTACATAATTGGGCAAGAGAATGCCTCACCTCTGCAATCAGTGAATCCCTAAAAATCAAAGTTCCATATAATTTTCCCCCTTGAGCATACAAAGTCTCCAACTCTGTCCACAAACAGATAACCTAACCTAATAAAATCTGCAAGATCCTTGACTCTCTCTTCTACTTACAACTATCAACAGCATGATGAAGAGCTAACCTCTGAGAAATATTGAGGCAAGAAATCAGAAACAACAAAAACATGCATACAACAGCCAGGGTAGCTTCAATCTTGCATCAGAATTTACCCCAAATGAAAACTATATTCTGCACTTCTTAAGCTTTGAACCTTTTAAACTCAAACCAAATTTCATAGTGATTAAAAAGCAAGCTATCATGTGTATGCTTTCCCACATACTTGAGTCCCAAACTTGACAGCCTCTTAGTACATTCCTCACCTCCCAGTCTTGAACAGAACTTTATATTATGTGACACAAAGATTTGCCCATCATAAGGTTTCAACTTACTTGCTAGCCTTTCTAGTCCAACCCAGACGAGATTATCAGGCATGTGAAGAAACACAGCACTAGCATATATCAAATCATACACAACTCCTGAACCAAATTTGGAGAAATCCATATCTTCTCCTCGCACGACCAGAGGCCGCTTGTGTAAAAGACCCTGAGAAGGAAGTTCATACCTAAATGCAGCCATTAGAGAGAGCTCATCCCTTTCAAGACAGTGGTAGTGTTCAGGACTAAGATACCGAATAAAATGCAAGCCAACACGGAGTGTGCCACACCCAATCTCAAGCACTTGGGAGCTGGGTGATAGGTGGGCAGATTCAGCAAGGAATTCAAACACATCTCGTCCACCTGCCCAGGGCTCCCCATAGTTGCTGTGATGCTCTTCCACAAGGAGCTCACCAGGGCAAGGAAGTGCAGTATGATTATTGGATTCTGGCTCCTCATAGTGTGATATCCCCTTGTACCTGAAAAATATTGTCCAATCAATTAAAAAAATGGGTACAAACTCAAATTGTCATGTGCAGAAAAATACAAAACTTGCTCAAGTTTTGTAGGGAACATCTAACATAAGCAGATCATATATCATCACCTACAATAAATTCCAAGGCACAAATCACCATTTTAGTTACTGGGAAATTGAGAGAAATGTAAAAGACTAAAATCTACCCTCAACCAAATCAAATGCCATACATTTAACAGAAAACAGAAACAAACAGATTAACTCAACTGTAGTTCACAAAGATTAAAATGCACATTAGTCTATAAAAATCCCACCTTTTTGGACAAGCAAACAAAACCCAATATCGCAGAAACACAAAACAAACACCCGTACAAACAAAGAGAGAGATATATCTTACTGAATGAGATCTTGGAGTTGCTGAGCCCTAGTGCGAGGGTTAATGCCTTTGCGAAGAACATTATCTTGCATATGCAATCCATTCTCACGGATCTGATCCCTCAGCCACTCAATATCCTCTTTTGTCGGCGATATTCTCTCCTTACTGTCTCCCAACCCTCCACCTCCGGCACTGGCACCGTCAAAGCGATGTAAAGAAGGAGCAACAGAAGCTGGACAATCACACGATAAAGAAGACAGAAGAAAGAACAACATAATAGCTGCCACAGAGATGGATAGCACCAGAACTGGCACTGTTATCACTACACCCTTTTGTGCGGGTGCTGTAGAGGCTAAGATAGCCATTGGTTTCTGCTGCCTCTCTTTCTTTGGCTCTCTAATTTTTGCGGGATTGTCGTTTTTTATGTATATTCTTTTTCCAAATCTAAGCTTGTGTAATGTTTTTGTTTTTTTTAATGGTTGTGTCGTTTCGGGAATCTTGGGTTCGTTTGTTTAGATTTTATTAATTAATTGCCAACATTAGTCTTTAGAGGTCCAACCGGTAAATATTAAAAAATTAGGTTAAAAGATTTGTTTCTCTCTACGACGTCGTTTATTTTATCAGTCTAAGACCACCTTATAATATAAGTCGAAAAGCCCCAGAAATATCAGCCCAAAAGGCAATGCATCCTCTAAGATTTGTACCCACCATTTCCAAGCAAAACCCTAAATCCCTCTTCTTCTTCTACTTCTCTGGATATACTCCATCACAGTACCGTTTGATATCCTCCACCACTGCTGTGGGTTCATGGATGGACTCAATAAAAGGGGTCTTCACTGGCAAAAAAGCAGACTCCAAAGATACTGTGGAATCATTCACTCTCCTTCGTGAGTATCGTGTCTCCATTCTGTTATCGTTACTGAAATTTTAGTATTGCTAATTGTTGTTTGCTACTTTTTGATTTTAGGTTTTGCTGATGAGTTGAAGAATGCGAGGAGGGTTGGGTCATTCAAGCAATTTATAGTGGGTCGAAGCAGTGAAGCTACATTTGCCGATGCTTTCGAAAAAATGGAAGGGATTATTCGATATCTTAATGGGTTTGATCCTACTGGAGAGGTTGGTTTGTCCATTTCAAATTGCCATGCTTTATTGGTCTCTATTTGTTCTAAAAGAATTGTAAATTGCTTCTGGGTAGTTTTCCTGATTATGGTTTTAGGTTTCTTGATTTGTAGAACCTTCAAACTAGTCAAAAGCAAGAAGCAGCAAAGCACTGTAACTGCACAATAGCTGATGTTGAGAGGGCAGTTGCACAATTTACATGGGCCAAAGAAGCACAGAAAAAGCTGCAGAAGTTAAAGGAAGAAGGGAAACCTGCACCAAAGAGCATTGCTGAGGTACTAATATTTGCACTTTATGTTGGTTAGAATACTGTTTTAATAGGTCTGATTCATGCTTATGAAAGATTGAGAGATATGGATGATGAAAGATTGACTGATTGCAGTGATTTGTCTAAGATTCATTAGGTCATCTCTATGATTACTTCTTCCATACATAGTTGTTCACCTGGGCCAATAGTGGTTCATGTAACAACAGGAAAGCTCAAACTCACCTTCCCCAGTAGAGGGACAGTGTCATGATCTGAACTTAGTTTTGCACAGTCAATCTTCCATATACTTGAATATTTGAGTATTGAAATTGTTTTCTTGCAAGGATCTCCATCTCTCTTGTAATCACTTGAGTTAAACCTGTTTGAAGCAGAAACATTATGTTAACATACATGCCCTGGCAGTTAAACTGAAATTCTCTTTGTCTCAAAGCTGGCTTTTTTTTTTTTTTTTTTTTTCCCTTTAAAAAAAGGGGAAAATTTTTTACATGCATAATGAGATATATGGTAGATTGGTTGATGGATGGTTATGGTTTTTAAGCTAAATGATCCAATTCTAGTCACCAAATTTATTAATTCAAGTTTCTTTTTGTGATTGTGAAGTGGTCAATTGTCTGAAGTTTTTTCTCATTTTAGATTTCAAATGCATTATCAATTGTGATTTATGTTTTGTAGATTCAAAAGATGATGGGGTCAACACCGTTAGATGTTGCTAGGTCTAATTTGGCTAAGAGTGGGCAGCTAAGCAGAAATGCACTCTGTCCATGTGGTTCCAAGAAGAGATACAAAAGGTAATTTTGATGCTTCCAATTTTTTGTAATTCAACTGTATATGCTATATTTTTTCTTGAATTTTTTTGAGTTTTGTGTAGAAGATAGAATAACACCATTGGTGTAATTCTAAAATATTGAAGGCACAATTACTTGCATCTGTATATGTTTGTTGGCTCCAATTTCTTTCTATCATGACTACAGTTTCTGGATTTATTTCTCTCATTTTTTTTGTGTGAGGCTGTGAGCTCTGAAATAATGTAGGTATAATACTTGCATCTGCAGACAATAAGGGTGCATCTGCAGACGATAAGGGTGTTACTATTTGATGATTATTTTTGTTTCCTAAAAATCCAATGGTAACATGTCTGTATTGCTTGAAGTTTTTCCACATATACAACCAATATTAGCTTATTTGTACATGCAAAGAAAAGCTTTATTTTGTAGATTGTTTATCGAGTTGATATTGACTACTCTACCTACCCATGTTAACTTGTAAGCATAAAGAATCTTTATGTGCTGCTTGAAAGCTACTCACCCTTTAAGGGCAATAGATGCAAGACCTTGCGTGTTAACCTGAATTCTTTGCGCATGTGCTCAGTATTCTTTATGTCGTTTCCCACAAGAAACTGGTTGAAAACTAAAGTTGATTTTTTTTTCTTATTCAGTAATGTTGGTATATAAAGAACATTTACTGTGCACAAGTTTGTATTCTCATGTTTTCTTATTCAAATTGACTAGCTTATTTGTGTTCATGTATTTATGATGAAGGTGCTGTGGAAAGGATTAGGAAGTTTAGAAGTTGAAATGGAAGAAGTGATCTCAGGACCAGGACTGGATTATAAGGGAGATCCATAAAGGTGGGAGAAAAGGCATGCTGTCTTAATGGACACCCTGTTGCGGTTTTTGATTAATTTTGCTTAGACAAGTTTGCCTAAGAATGGGTTATTTTTCATATTTTTTCCCTTTACTATACCATGAGTCTCAGGTTTTTTTTAATGGGCAGCAAGTTTTAACAAGTACTTTCATTAAGAATTGTAAAACAGTGGCTGTTACAGAATTTTCGCTGTTATGCTGCCCATCGGGATTTTAATTTTTCTTGACAAGAAACTAAATTATCAATAAAAGACACCAAGGCATGGCAATTGACAGCCCAAATGCAAAATATGTCAAACTGACAAGGCACATAAACATATAATCTACAACGTTTATGGCAGCCCTCCCAGCATATCAGATCTGGGATCTCTAGGCCATGAATCAATTTTTTCCCATCATCAACTTTGAAATTTTGAATTTGAACTGGTGATGGTGCTCGGGGAATCTGATAAAATTTCAGAAGTGGAAATAAAATTGAATCGTCATCTTCAAATATCTCAAGATTTGGATTTTCACTTTTGAACTCCACTTGAAGCACAATCTAACCTGATTTTTTGTGTAATGTTTTCCTTTGTTCCCCTTTTTAGTTGGTTCTATTCTATCTCTCTTGTTACACTCCCACTATGGAAAGTAAGTGAATGTATGCATTAATCACTACTACTTAATCTACACAAAAAAAAAAAAAAGAAAAAAAAGAAAAAAAGATTGTATGATGTCAAGGAGGGGTTGCATTTCAATTGTCTTATGCAATGGTGCTTGCCTAAGCATGTTGTAACCCCAATTTCAATTGTGTTACAATTGGTCTATACAAAAACATTCATTAAATTTTATAAAAAAAAAAAAAAAAGGATAAAGATTTACTTGGATTCACTGTTTAGGAATCAAAATTTAGTTAGGCACATATCAAAGTAATGTTTACTTTTCTATAATTTACCATAAAACTGGTCTTTATTTAATTCAAAGATCTTGGAAAAATTATGTTGGGGTATCTTCACCATTCTCTTTTCTAAAAGATGCCCCAAATTATGTGCTACACTTTAATCATACGAGTCTTCTAATTAGTTATATTCTTTAACATTTCTGATTCTTTTAGGCAATACCAATATAAAATTATATATAGATTCATAATTCCACTATCCCCTTGACTTTTGGATGCTTATCCATAATGCAAATGGAAGTGTAAAACCCCTATAAATAGCAATATAACATAGCACATAGTTTCCCATAATCAAGCCTTACTAAGCTAAGAGTCCTAGTAATTAAAGATGGTGAAGTTTTCATTTTCTACACTCTGCTTCCTGTTGGTCCTCCTCATGATCTTTGCCTCTGGTAAGGTCAATCAGTTAAAAGTAATAATGAATTGTCAAAATTATTATAAGGTTGTAATTTCAAATCATAGTCGAAATCTATTTAATAAGAGGATAGAAATAGATCATAGATGACCTCCAAACTTTCCAAAATTATATTTTTTTTTCCTATGTATTTACATTTTGGTCATTTATATATTTTATTTATGTTAGGAAATTATAACCATAAAATTGGCAAACAATTTTAATTTTGATGTTTGTGAATGTGAAATTGCAGAAGAGAAAGTAGTGGTGATGAAGGCAGAAGCAAAGGACTGCCACAAAGTTTGGAACTGCAAAGGTGGAAACCGATGCTGGGAAGACTGCAAAAACAAATATAATGGAATGGGACTCTGTGATTTATACACTGCACCCCCTGTTCCTAAACAGTGCTTTTGTGCGTACAAGTGCTGATTGACTTGTTTGTAGGTCGAGCCTCAGCCTTAATGTGTGAATAAAATTATCGGTCGGTCTACTGAATCTTTTGAAAAATTTTACATTTTTCAAATTTAGATTCAACTCATAAATAAATTTAAACTCTATGGTTTTTATTTCCATCATGTATTAAAGGTTTGACTATTTGAAAAATAAAAAAAAAAAAATTATTTCTTCTTTTTCATGCATATATATATATATATATATATATATATATATATGCACAAGCTAAGATGTAACTTTGATATGATGTTAATGTTAATATCATCATAATATGTAAAAATACCTTAACCTGTGACTGTGAATATGCAACTCTTTGTGCCTTGCATAAATTTTAAAAAACGACATCCAACCTAAATCCTTAACTGTTTTTATATTATCAGTTGATCTGACTATCGGTTCTGTCACTAAATTTAATCTCTAGTTTTTTTTTTTAATTATTAATTTATTTATTTACATATTTTCACTTTAAAAACTAATAAAATTAATTTCAAAAGTTTTTTTTCATTAATTTTCACACCTAAATAGAAAAAAAATATTTGATAAAAAAAACAAAAGATTTGTAATATTTGATAAAATTGATGTTATATTTCCCCTTTCCTAATGCTAAAATAATATATATATATATATTAGAGTCCTCCGCGAGTGAGGCATGAATTTCTAAGACCTTAGAAAATCAGGTAAATTATTTGAGTCCTGCACTGACAGGGCGAAGTGAATCTATAAGTCCTCCCACGAAGGAGGCAAGATATCTGAGTCCTCCTATCAGAGAGGCACCTTATTATTTGAAGACCTCCATCAGGGAGTGAGGGGGCTTCACATATTATCAAAGTCCTCTCATGAGCGAGGCAAATTATTTAAGTCCTCTACGCGAGACAGGTTTTCTAAAAGCCCTTTAAGTGAGGCAAATTATTGAAAGCCCTCGATGAGTGAGGCATGTATTATTATTACAGTCTTCGGCTGATGAAACAATCTATCCGAAGACCTTATTTGGCAAAGTAAAGCCTTAAAGTCTTTTGGTTGACAAAACAGTTCATCCGAAGAACTCCTTCTGTGAGTTCGTCCGAGGATCTCATACGAAGCGAGATTTATCTGAAAACCTCCTTCGACGAGGCAAATTATACAAAACCTTCTAAGTAAGGTAAGCTTTTAAGCCTTCGGTCGCGAAACAGTTCATCTGAAGAAAAACCGAGTCTTAAGAGAATTTAGGTGTTGGACTCTTAAGAATGCGGATCTCTCAAAGAATCTAATGAGTTTCACCTAAGGCCCAAGAAAATGACTCAGTTAAAGAACAATTCAAGAGGTTAAAAGAAGACTCTGGGTTAAAGAGCTTCATGCTAAAAAACTTTACCTCCTGAAGAGCTTCACTTCACTATCATCTCTCCATGGACTTCGAAGAACTCATTCGGTGAAAGAAATCTTTGAAATCCTCAAATTAACGAAATAGGATTTCCCAAAGCCCTCATATGATGAGGCACATTATTACATAAGCCCCCGATGAGCGAGCCTGGTTTTCTCAAGTCCTCGATCAGAGAGGCAAGTTATCAGATGAAGACTTCGATAAGCGAGGTGGATTTCTAAAGTCTTCGGTCAGCGAGGCAGATTATCTGAAGAGAATTTACGAAAACCTCGATGGATGGGGCAAATTATTTAAGTCCTCGATCAACGAGGTATACTATCCGAAGAACTCTATCAAGTAAATGGGGGCTTCGCCAATTGTTTAAAGCCTAGTCAGCGAAGCCTATCAGGC